>JAOXNR010000029.1:15202137-15235213 GCA_028571225.1 Parsonsia alboflavescens
ACATAGTTTTTTTTTTTTTTTTTGGAAAAGTAGGATCATCAATATATTAATCAAAACTCATGAAGCTGTACAAGTGGAGGAAATGCCCCCATAATCGAGTTAGCCAAATGAGAGGCTCTCCACAAAATAATTTTAACACAACTAGAAATACTAGGTAGACCAAATCATCAACAAACAATCTTTTGTTCCTCTAGAACCATGCAGTATGTGAAGCAATCTGGAAAATGAGATGCCAAGGAATAGAATACTGGGAAGAATCCCATTCCTTTCAGTCTTACTTAGTACTTTAGCATGTTATCAGTCATACAGGGAAGAATCTGCATATATACTTTATATAGCGACCTTGGTGAATTTTTAACCATATTCCATAGGATCCTAGTAATCCCCAAACATAACGTGAAAGGAAATCTTAAGTGTTCTATTTATGCACATTGTTTCCAATGTATTGTAAGAGAATAATCAAACATCATATATTTTAGAGAGCTCCTCTAGACTTTATTTTATTAGAGAATGATAGTCAATATCGAACTATGTAAAGCTGCACACAAATACATAATTACCTGTCTATATTTGACCTAATTGATTAAAATTAGAAGAAGCTCAAATATCACAGTAAACAAGTGGTTAATTTCTCATAAACTTTCTCTAACGTTAGGTTCTGTAAGTAGATATTACATAAATAAAATGATAAGCATGTTAAAAAACTTATCGTTAGTAGAAGGATTGTTGCTTGAGATTTCATAGTTTAGTTTGACATTGGGCTAGGGTCATTCTCTTCCCCCACCCCATCCTGACTCCTTGTCTCCCCACCCTCCCAAATGGGAAAAAATATATTTTTTAACAAAAAGGAAGATAAATGATAAGAATCAAAATATGCTATTGCAGAAAGATGTCAGAAATTTTACGGACTCTAATATTCTAGTAAATACTTGAACACTTAAGCCAATGTGGATTAATTTACATAACTCTTAGTACGAAAAATTTATCAAGGATGCACATATTCATAAAACACATCTTTTGACTCAAATCTAAACATGTTTGCCTAGAAAATTTGTTTGGATCAAAATGCACCTTAGTTACAAGAAGTAGTGATTACTTGAGCTCCCTAATAATACATGTTTGAGAAAATAAATCTTCAAACTTATACAGGCAATGTTCATAAAAGAATAAATGCAATTATTTAATAAAATAAGATTCTGAATAAAAATGGAAAATTCTCTAAAATAATCAAGGCATGTGGTGCATGGCATAGTAATTCAACATAGTTTAACCTAGAAGAGAGAACACTTGACTTAGGAAATGCTGCAAAAGAATAAAAAAGGCATACTAAAAATAAATTAAGGATAACATAAAAGAAAAGCTTCAGTTCAGTAGACCTCTTCTTTCACACCCACAGGCAAAGATCCTGCTCCACATGTAAATTGCACAAGCAAACTGTCTCCTAAACGACTACCTAAGAAAAAGAATGAACTCCCTATGGTTGTGATATCCTACAAAACAAAGGAAACAAGGTAAATATATAAGACAAAGATGCAGTAACTTGTATCTGTCATAAGTAATCAGATATTATTACTGTGAAATATAAAAGCATAACTAACCGATGTAAGTACAGCAGCTCTTGACTTCGAAATTTCAAGTCTCTGCACAACTCTGTAGAAAGCATGGAAAAGTCTTAAAAAGGACATATAACATTTGAGCACCCATGAGAAAGTGAAGAAAACATGGACAAGAATACTAAAACAATTTGCCAAACAAGTTTTTCTTTCATTCACTGTTCTCAACTTCAAATGGCACTTTCAATTAAAATGTTTCCTCATTAATTTGATGACAGCCTCAGCTTGATGCTTTAACCTAGTGACATTTTGCACTTTTCCCTATCTACTTCAAAGGGCACGGGGACAAGCACTTAATATGAAGAAAAGAACATGGGAAATTTCAAAAGCATATGCAAGTATGAGTTATAATACACAGGTGTACTGGAGATTTTTTGTTTTTTCTTTTTTCAATTCCAGCTGCACAGTGCATCAATAATTTTAGTATTAACACAATTTCATAAGAAACAAGTTTGATTTTCAACTGTAAAAGTTGAGGGCAGCCGAAGGAGAAAATAGCAACAGTAGAAAGACATGTTCAGGCCAACTTATGCTTCTTTCACAACATCAGCGAGTCAATCAAATTAGCTATGCATCCTTGTGAGCTTCATGTTTTACTCACAAGAAAAAAATATTAAAAAAAGGAGAAAGGAACACAATCAATATTGACTCGAAAAACAATTTGAAATAAAAAGGCCATCAGAATATCCAAGAAAAGCTCCATAAACAAATAGAGAAGGGGGATCCCCATCTTAAAAAGACAATGTAAAACTTGTTCAGCAGCTTTCCAGTTTTTGCCCAGATGTAAAGCAATGGAAAAATAAAATGAGAAAAAAGGAAACTAACCAACCTGCCATCATAAACAAGAGTCAGCGAAAGCAGTTCCCCTGTTTTTGTTGATAACATGGCCACATCATTTGTCAACCAGGTTGCATGGGCAGCATCAAGCTCCACATTAAAACTGGACCTCAACATATCTTGACTGGAGAAGATGAAAAAGAAACCTTTTTTTAATCATTCTAGCATCCAGTGCAAGAAGGAAAGACCAAAAACATGCATTAAAAAAATGCTAACTTCACCAGTCAAAGAAATTTTGAAGAACAGGAAGAGATAACAAATAACACATGTAATGACATCTTCCTGACACAAGTAGATAGAAGCACCTTGTAAGTTATTAGGACAAATACTAGTGTATGCTCATATGACTACATACACAAACTTGGAGGAGTACTTCAGTTATATGAAACTTGAAATCGCTGATCTGAGTTAATATTCAATAAAATGACCTAAAATTACATATAGAAAGCAAAACAGATAGATAGTTTATTAAGATGGTTTCAGGCTTTCTCAAAACATATATTTGTCAACATCCAGTACAAACATGCTGTGTTTACATGGCAAGGACATTATGTGAGTTCTTAAATGGTGTTGATTTTTATATTTTATGAAAGTGCAAGTCAATGAAAAAGACAGAACCCCTCACCTTCCATCAGTAGTCATGGCATAGTTGTTCAAAGCTAGTACGCAAGATGATGACTGTCCCAACAAAAATCAATAAGCAGAAAATGGTCATGTAGCCGAAGAAATGGCAATACAGAAATTAGTTTTAAATTGCCATAAGATTAAACGAAACCTGACTGTGATAATGAATGGTATTTGCACATAGTATAAGAACTCCACCAATAGGAGATGGTACTGCAAGAAGCTTGTATGCATCATGAGGCAGATTCTGATGACAAGGAAAAAAAGAAATCATAATCAATCTAGGGAGTAAAAAATGACCTTCAATATGCATCTAGGGCCTGTTCCAGGAAATGAATTCATCAATGAGATACATAAACCAAATTCAAATGATAGAACTCAAGCATGTCATTTCTAGTCAACAACCTATTCGAAATATCAGCCTTTAAATTGTAACGTTCCAGTAAAACAAAAAAAAAAGGGTAAATAAGGGGAGGAGGGGGAAATAACAAATCCCCAAAATAAAGAAGCATAGATGTCCTTAATCAGAACATAGAAACTAATCTGACTAGCACAAAGGAAATGGAGAGACTGTCAAAGCTGATTGTTATGCCTTTTATTGCACATAATATTGAATTTAAGTGATATCTTCTCCAACAAAAAGTCAAGGTAACTAAATATAGCTTCTATAGATATCCTCTTTTCTTTCCTTAACCCTTTTTTTCCTGCTCAAAAGGCAGTTGCTGTCTATCATTAGCTAAACTTTATATCTTTCCTTAACCTTCACATTCCTTTAAGTTGCCCCACGACCGATATTTCAGGACACCAGTGACAAGCTCATCAAAATTATACCAGATTAGCGCAAGGACAAAAGCACATATATAGATAAAATTCATTAACAATTCACAATACACATGTTACTAATGAAGAATCGAAAATAACACTTGATTTACTTCTATTGTTTATGGCATCTTCCAGACAGCCAATATTTTTTGTCAATGTTTGACTGAGCAAGACACTTTATATGAGTCTCAAAATATAGTATATCAGCATAAGTAGGGAATATGTAGGCCAGTTCTACAGTGAAATATGTAGAGATGTTCAAGTAAAATATATTTGGGGCATTAACCTTTTTAGGATCTAAATGATTATAAAATCTTTGAGTGAAGTGCAAAATAGTTCCTTAAAATGTAACAAATTTTCGACCTATCAGACATCTCTTATCATATGCTTCCCATGTGTAAATCATTTATAAACCACTGTGCCATCGGTAACACGTAATTTTGCCCTTTATGTCCCCTTATCATAATCAATACAAAAGCATTTTTTTCTATTCCAGTTGGAAGATTCAGCATCTCAAAGACACTATGATGTACTGCAACCCTATACAGACATAACTAAAAAGGCCTATTACCTTCTCCAATGAGAAATCTTATGTATTAACTCTAGAATTTTCTATTTGGAAACTTTCAAAGCAACGATAGTAACATATTACAGGAGTCCCATGTGCACATATCAGATCAGAAGTTGCCAACTATGGTAGTATCGAACTTCAAGCACATAACTACAGAAAACGTCTAGATCATACATATAAAAATATCACATCTCAACTCACAGTCTTAGAAAAAGATACCAAAATACAATTTCCATTTGCCTTGCTTAGTGATAAGAATAATTGCTCAAAGGGAAAATGTATAACATCAGCCAACACTAACCAACTAGAAAGGTTTTTTATCACATGAGATCCAGATAAAAATTGAATTGGCTTATTGAAAATACAAATTTCTGGAAATGTTTCTTCTGTTAGACAAAATGTTAAGTCATATATATGCAGTGGAAATTCTAAATCCAAAGTAAGACTTACAGTGGCTGACCATATCAGTGGCTGCTGCTTCAAGGTAGTGCTGATACTAAGAGCTGATATCATGCAAGTATGATGCTTCCAGGACACTCGTCCAGCCCATGTAAGCTCCAGCTCATGCAGGATAACCATCACAGGCTCAATGTAACCTGTATTATTATTTGGATTAAAATAGCACAGGTGAGATCTTATTGAATTAAGATAGAATTTTCCAAGTGATAACCATCACAGGCTCAATATTCACACTGCTAACCTTGCACTGATATACTCAGGAAGCATTTTTTCAAATGTGATATCACAAGCTAGATTTTTAAGTACAATGAGAGATGATAATTCAAATTATATAACCACTGGAGCTCTGCCAGACTAGGGAACATCATCAGGGATATAAACAACCCACCGGAGCAGAATAGGAATGGCTCAAGAAGTGGGAAATTCTTAGCGGAATATAGATTCTACAATCTAGCTATAACCTCGGAAATTTCTAGTCTATGAGTAAGGTGAACTATTTATTTAAGTTTTGCTATTAGAGGTTAAGGGTGTTCTCATAATTTTCATATTTGCAGTAATTCTCAGTTTATATATGTTTTTTCCTGATTAGGAATTCCACATTTAACTGATCTAGTTATTTAAGTTATGATTGGTTTACCCTATTTTAAGAGTCTAAGCCTTAATTAGTTCAGGAATTGGTATTTGAGTTTATAGATAGAGAAATTCTCTATTCACGTGAATTTATAAATAGTCTACAATATTCTCCATGACCATAGTTGTGTGACATGATCAATCTTAAGGTGCGATGCTTTAAGGTAAATGTCATTCCCAGGTTCATCCTCCATCTTGCCTAGAAGGATTGAGGGAAGTTTTATGGGACAGCTTGCAGTCGGTTAGTCCAACATCACTCATTCTCCAACACCTTTGCTAACCATTAACACTTCTAATAATCCAACCCCTTCAGGAGTTTCAGCTCCCTTTTGTTGTTCTCACAACATTACAGAAAAATACAAGATAAGTGCATAATATGTGGGTCCACCATGCCCCATAAGATATGACACACCAGCAATGCCCTTCAAACAACCAACCAATAGGAATGGTAACACACTTACAACTTCTCTATTCATGCGAAGGGGCAACTGGGCAATAAACCAAATCCAGATATAAGCAATCACAATTTCAATTGAAATCAACAAAAGGATAAAACTAGTATATAATATACATATATGATTTTACTAGCTAAATGAAAAGAATTAGGCAGAGCAATGTTCCATCCTCACCATTAATGAATATAAAATCTTTAACATGTTTCATATCCAGATCCCGCAGATTAATTATGTACGATGAATCAATGTGAGCAGAAACTGCACCTCCTGCACTAAAAGCACTGTCCTCACCGACTAAACCAGAAATGGCCTAACATCAAAAATTTTAAATTGAATCAAAAGATAATATAACACAATTAATAGGTTAGAAAATTAAATTAAAAAATCACGTATAAATGCAATTCCATCAATGTAATCACCTAATGAATCAAGTGAGAAACACTTAAAATAAATAAAAAACCAGGCCCCAAATTTAACAGGAAGACAGTTAAAACAAAGATCAAATGAACCATGATATCACAATAGGCAAAAACTGTAGCCCATCTTCTTCTCATATATTAACAAGGCCAAAGAAATGCGAAATACCCCATGCAAATGACCCCCTCAATTAACAAAACCACCTACAAACATGTATTGAAGAGAGTTTTCCTTTCCTTGTAAGAAGCATAACACTGGTGGAAGAGAAACTGGTGGCTGTTAATACAAAGTATAAGGTTGGGGCACCATAGGGTGAACTCTTAACATACGAATCAACTATGAAAAGACTATCATGTCAAGGAAAATCTTGTAAACTTATCTATGCACCAAGAATGCTTTACGTGCCTACGAAAATCAGTGGTACAATACACATCAGAAACTTGTTTAAATAACATAAGAAACATTTACTCTTTTGAATGAAAAATAAAAAATATTTAATGAATTGCTATTTCATCTTGTACATTTTGTTAAGATAGTACAAATAAGTACCAACTCATGCAGCTCTTCAACGAATATTTGTCTATCCTTTTTTCCATAAAAATTCTTAAATACCCATGCATAAGTTATTTATTTATTTCAAGGGGTATGTATAGCCACCATTCATTCATCATAAAAAAAATTACATGATGGAAATCTTTGAAACTGGGCATGCCCAAAGAGTACAATATGCAAGGTCACAAAAGTGGACCTCCCCATAAAAATAAAAGTACAAAAGATGGAATACCAAAAATAAGATTAACAAGGCACAATTTCACCTATAATACAAAGTAACGTGCAGACTAAATGAACCAATTCATTAAAAAAAGAACAACTGATGATCAAATACAACTAGAATAAATGCTTCAAAGAATACCATATAAAATGAAAATTACAATTAGACTGATTGCAAAAGTAAGGATAGGGAATTGTCGATGGAACCTCAGAAGCCTTGAGGATTATCATTTGCAGACCATAAACAAGAACACCAGCACACCTCCCCTGTGGGTCAACCTTGACCAGAGGACCTCTAGAAAAAAATTCTCTGCCCTTTTTTAGATGAACCCAATCTGGACCCTCAAAACAGTGCATTGAGCTGCAAGTAAATAACTACTTATTGTAATCCAACACCAGGCCCAGAAATCACAGTATACATATGGTTATTAATACTACATCCTTTCCGACCTGAACCAACAATAATGCAAAAATCAACAAGACAAAAAAAAACTCAGAACATAATTTGAAGCTAAAGACACTTCAGTTCAAATCTCAAATAATTCATTCGACTCAGCATGCACTAACCAAGACTTTGGAAATTGGAAGTGGGCTGGATTTACACTAGAACTCTCATGGGTGTATTTTAGGAAAACATAGCTTTGGGGTTCAGGTAAATAAAATGCCAGATCGGAACTTAAAGAAAGACACTGAGAAGATCCTGCTTCTCTTTATACGGCAGTTGTTCTGTGAGTGTGTCATCTTTTCTACATAGACTGGTGCAATTTTTACTCACCTGGTTCGCAATCCATGTATAGAATCATCAAACTCTAAAACTGAGATTTTTGCATCGTGAAAAGTTAAAATAATAGAATCCCTCCTCCTCCCACCATCAAGGCATCCGGATGATAAAACACCCATTGATTCCACATTACCATGCAACCTAGCACAAGTAAAAGAATATGAATAATTACAAAACGAAATACTCAAAGGGACATGAAACTTTTATTGGGTAACCGATGAGAGTTACATAAATGCACTATCAACAATACAACTGATAACAATGTCAACAGTGTGTGATAAACAACCATGCATCGTCATTTCAAGCGGACAAACAACTGCCACACTTTACGTGCATAGAGAATTATAACAAAATAGGGCCATTTCTCAATTGCTAAAAGGAAAAAAAAAAAGGTAGCATACTTCGCCTTTTTTTTTCCGGAAAAGCTACAGTGGGTATTTTTTCAAATAAAAATATTACATTAATTTTCAAAACAAAAGAACTTTTTTCAAGTAACTTTAAAAAGAATAAAAAAGAACACCAACATTCATGAATTGCAATTAGGGTAACGTAACTAATACCTGTAACTGCAAACGAGTTCAAGAGAAGCGCCTGAAATACCAGCCAAGACACCACCACGTTGTGCTTCTGGAGGATTTTTGGAGTCTCTGGAGTCAGCATCATCCTGAACCCTTACAGTGTAAATCTCAAGAACATTAGCTGCAGTAACGACAAGATTAGGTATTGGGCCAATAGGTTTGGGAGAAGCTGCCGGCCACTCTTCAGAATCCAAATCGTCGTTCTGAATTGCGGGAACTTGGGGAGTGAAATCAGCAGTAGAAGGTGTGATGAATCCTGAAGCGCAATTCTCGATTCCAGTAGGGCTATGCATCAATCTACAAGCTGCGAAACTCATCTTTTGTGGCTAACAATTGTTTCAATCAGAAGAAAATGAATGGAAAGAGGGGATTAGGGTTTACGACAAGGCTTAAACCGTCCCGTTGCATTGGCGGGATGACTGTTAAAAGGGCGTTATAAAAAAATTCCTTTTTCTCTTTTATTCTTTGCTTACAAGAGAAAAGTCTCTTTTGTGTGGAACAAACAAATGTTTTTTCTGTTTTTTCAAAATATGCAATTGAGTCCTTTTATTTACACAAATAAATGCAATTAAATCCTTTAGTTAATTGGTTTTCTATTAGACATTTTATTAAGATTTTGAGTTGTACAAAATTTAACTCAAATCAAAATTTTAAATATGTTAGTTATAATTACAAGTTAAAAGGCATTATTGTTGTTGTTGTTGCTACTTTTTGAGCTTTAAAGTTAGGGGCTAATGTTATTTTGATTTCTAAAAATGTAGACTTTTTTGTTTAAATATCTCTTTTTAAAAAAATGTACAATTATTTGTAAAAAAATTTAATTAAATCAATTAGTCTAATTTTTAGCATGAAATATAGATCGAAAGGTGTAATCGATACTTTTTAATCATTTCATAATTTGAGGAAAATGAAAAACTTATACAATTTCTAAATCAAATATGATACATATTGTATTTTTTATGATTTCAAATAAGAAAAAATTATGGTAATTTCTCTGCAACAATTAAATCCTTTAATTTTCAATAATATTGTGTTTGTTAAAATCAATTGAGAGATTCAAATTAAATAGATAATTACATCTTAGTCTTTTATTCTTAAATTATGTTTAATTATATTGATTATAGAGGTGCAAATTGTTGGAGTAAGATAAAATCACCAATTTAGTTTTTAATATTATCTACTTTTTCCACATAAGTTCTTTTTCTTCAATATAATCTTTTTTTTTCTTCTCATAACATTTGTTTTTATAAAATAAATACTTTTTCTTTCTTTCTTTCTTTCTTAACTTTTTAAAATCCTATTTTATTTTATTTTGGAAAGTTAGGTATTAGTATGTCCAACAAAATCTCTCTTTCTTGACTTTTGAACTTTCAAGAGTGGTTAACAACAAAAAACTTAATTTGGTCAATAGATTGGGGGTTACCACGTTCATTACATTATTTTGCATAATTATTCAATTAAAAAAGATCAATGTAATTATTAAAATAGAAAATAAAGCCTTAAAAGTTGAAATATTTTGAAACCATTTTTATAATTTGTGAATGTAGCTGCATCAAGTTACCCAAAGCTAAAGAATGCAAGGACATGACTATTTCAAAAAGGTGATAATGCATCAAAGAAACTCATGCAAATTATGCCAAAAAATAAAGAATTTTCGATATTCCACAAAAGACTTGTTATAATAGATAACGATGATTTGTACATCGTTCATAAATATAATTCAATTAGGACATCATGCTTGATCTTACAAGCAATAAATTTTTATCAAGAAAAAAATATTTTGATAGATGCAAGAAAAAAAAGTTTGGGGATCTATCGTTTTAAAAAATGAAATGAACAATGATTTTTCAAAAAAATTTAAAAAGATTACTTGGAGAAAACAAAGGTAAAAAGGTATGGGTACATGAAAAGATAAAATTTAAGAAAAAGTGACTTGTATGGTCAAAGTAGATAGAATAAGGACTAAAATGGTGATTTTACCTATGATTTTAATAAAATTCCTTAAACCCCTGGTACAGCTACCGTCATGCGGACGTAAATTGGGTGGTCCCTTCTCTTTTTCTTCCGTTGTGTAATTGTAGTGTTAATTGCATTTGTGTAAGTTTGAGCGGTAAACACCCAACTGCCCAATTTTTAGTTTTGCTCGAGAGATTAGTTTTCCATTTTTTAAAAGATTAATTGTGGAATAAAAGAGGGTTCTTTATACTGTTTTGAGAATTCTGCTTGAAATCGAAATCCCGTTGTTGATTTCATTTTTCATTTCCATATATGCCTTTGTGGGAAATTCTTAGTTACCAGTTGTTGATTTCTTTTTTCATTCTCATGAATGCCTTCGTGGGAAATTCTTAGGTATCGAGTAGGGGAGTGGATGACCAAAATTATTGGAATTCTGCTTGAGCATCAAAATTGAGCACTTGAACTCTGGTGGTCTTGAATCGTTCTAGGATGGCTTTATATGAGGCATAATTGGCAAGCTAGATGACTAAGGTTATTGAAATGATTAAGTTGGGCATCTAATTGCAGTTCTTGACTTCATGTTATCTTGAACCGTATGGCTGCTAAGTGGGATGATTAAGATTAAAAAGGAAAAGATTCTACAATTAGCAAGATTTTATTCTAACTTTAATTAGACCAACGGTTCACTGGCAGATCTTTCTTCCTCTCTTCCTGTGTTATCTTTTAGCATTTAGGAACAATGACTACATTTAGAAAGCTTAATCGTCCCAGACTGTCATCGAATGTCCATGCTCAGGTTTGTATATCTGTCTTTGTGTTCCAATTTTATTTCTATGTATTAATCTGTGTTATGGACTGCTTTGTTGCTTTCAGGACAATGGTTTCACAGTTGGTGAAGCATGAGAGGATTGAAACTACTGTTGCCAAGGTTATGCCTTTTCTTCTGTGTTGCAGCGGCAGGGAGCTTTTTTTTGGGATTAATTTTTAATTGATTGTGTGTTAGGGTTTGTGATGGCTGAATTTTCAAACTTTGGTTTAAGGGAAAGTTCCTTGCGGGTGAAACCCCTTCCACCGGTCACAGAGGCCCCTTGTATCAGTAGGATGTACTGTAGAGGACCGGTAAAGAGTAGGCTGTCAGCTCGAGATATTACCTTATCGAGACAGCCACTTATCGAATCAGATCGGGACAAAGCCCTTGTCGAGATTTGAATCCTCGCCTATCGTTGGAGTTAACCAAACTTCATGCCTGCCTTGCCAACCCGTCTGTGCCCCTGACGTGGCTGGATTTTCAAACTTGATTTTGCATAAAGATGTTTGTTTTTTCCTACACCTTCAACAGCTATTCGTTTTGCTTCCAGAGCATGATTCCCTTATTTGAAGATTTTCTTTGTAATGCATATATGTAGAGGCATTGCTCGAGAACTATAGAAAAGCCATATGCCTTTTCCCTTACCCCCCCCCCCCCCCTCCCACGAAAAGTCCTAAACAAATAAATATGAGCTGTAGTTACTCTCACCTCCTTCCGAGCTTGATTTGCTTAAAATTTAGGACAAAGTAGATTACTGTTTACCTGTGTTACTGTTACTTCTTTAATCAATTTATGATTATTCATTTGGTTGCTTCTTTAATTTGCATTTTAGGCAAAGGAGATTCGTAGACTTGCTGACAGTATGGTGCAGCTTGGGAAAGAGGTCGCTACAATAATTCTATTCTATTTTTAATTTTTGGTCATAGATTTGTTTAGGAGTGGCATATTTTGATCTCTAGTTACAGTATTAATTTTTCAGATTAGTTTGAACTCCAAATTGGTGGATATTCTACGGAAACTTTGATTTATGATCAAAGGATATAGAAGATATTCTCCTGCTTATATCCACGAAACATACAGCATCACAATAAAGCAAATGAAGTTATTTGGAAAGTTCTTTGAAGAACGAAGATGCTCATTTTGTAATGGAGGAAGTTAAGCACAGAGAAATGAGAATAAATAAATAAGGAGCTAGAGCATTAGTTAAGGTTATAGAGTGAACTGTACTCTTCTTGAAGTGTTGCAAGAGATAGTTCCAGGGTCCCATCCTGAGCTTTGCCTTGAATATGATGTTCTGTGGTTTGAGAGAAGAAGAGGATAGTAAGGAAACTTTAACAGAAAAGAGAATCAGAAGAAGGGGAAAATAAAGGAATTGTTTTCAATCTGTTGGGATGAAAAATCGCCCTTCTTTCCACTGCTTGAAGGGGAAAGAAAAGAAATGAGAAGGGAAGTTTTAGGAGGTTCGGCTGATATGCCGTTTGTCTTCTTGTTAGTGCTGTTTGATCATGGAAAAAATTTGTCACATGTTTTGCTGCAATGTTCATTTCTTCTCTCTTTTCTTTCTTTATTCAAGATGAAGGGGAAATAGAAGGGTTAGACTAGGCCTTCATCCCTCCACGTTCTTCCTGCACTGGCCACTAACTCCTGTCAAAAGTAAAGTTGCTTTTTAGTAACCTGTCTCAGTAGAAAGATGGCACTTTAGTTTTATTGATGAGTTCCATTATCAGAATGATATGATAAGTAGACACCCATCATTTAGAGTTATCTTTTTTTCATCCTTTTTGACAATAAATATTGATCACAGTATAGGATTATAGGGTTTTTGGACTATCTTTTTGTGTGTGAAGTTGTATTTCAACATCCCTTGCTTATTGCAGTGTACGCTTTGTGCTGCTAGACGTGCTGCGGCTTTTGTGCAGGGAGATGATGTCATTCACAAGCTGTTTACAGAATTGGCTTACAGATACAAGTAATTGTTTACCTTTTTCTTTTTTCTGCTGCAGTCGTGGATTTGTGCTTATGGCAGATGCTCAAACTAATTGTCTTTCAGATATAGAGCTGGTGTATACACTAGAGTGCTCCGTACTCGAATAAGAGTTGGAGATGCAGCTCCAATGGGAATCTTGCTCTCTATCTTTGGGGACTTTTGTTATTAACATGGATTGAGAAAATAGATTAAATTTCAGTCGTTTTGAGGGAAATCGCTGATCATTACATATGGAAAGAACAGTGTGATCACTGTGATAGTCCTCAGAACAAGACATTTTGTTGACTCTCTCATCTCTCTCTCACTCACACATTTTATTTGGAAATAAGTGAATGTTACCACCTTACTCTGCAGGTTTATAGATAGAAAGGATGAGCTTAGACAAGCAAAGCCTCCGACTCCCCAACCACCACAGAGAACACCCTTGGATCCTTGGACAAGATCCCGGCTTAGCAGACAATTCGCTCCACTTAAAGAGGATAAAATTTCTGTGTCAGACAGTTGAGATTTGTTGTTTAAGATTAGATACTTTTGACGCATTGTTTTGCTTTCAGTTTCGTTCAAAGGCAATGAAATTTTCAAGGCCAAAATCAGACAACGACACAGCTATGGAAATGAAAAGCTATCAAGAATAAAAATAGACTCAGTAAGTGGTCTCTGAGGTTTACTTAGCTTATCTGTCTTTTTCTCTCCCTGCGTATGTGACTAGATCTTTGGCAAGTTCTCTTTTCATGACTAGGGTCTAGCTAGGGATTTCTGTAATGGAAATCTTCATTTCTTCTAACGAACAAGAGAACTGTAGAACTGATCAGTTTGTTACTGAACCTTTAGCAAATGGGCTTTCCATTTCTGAATCTGAAAGTGAATCCGTATCTAGCTTTCAATGTTGCTCGTTCTGCCAATTCATGGTGTTATCATTTCTGTTCACTACGTAATAAAATTCGGTTGCTGATAAGATCAAAGAATGTTTGCAAGAGAGACTGTACTTGCACCAAGCAAAGATCCAACAACTACATGAGCCAAAAGGACAGGATACTGTTCCAAGAACTGGCAATTTCCTTCAGCATTTGTTGGCATTTGAATGAAGTTGCTTACCTGGTGGTCTGTCTCCTCACCGTATACTTTCTTTTTGCTTATCAGAAAACTCAGAAATGCAAAAGCTGGATTTTCTCTTTCTGAATCATCTCGACTCATGATGAGTCGTTGAGGTTTGGAGGGTAGTCGCAGTTGCTTACCCAATCAACATTAAAGAAATTGATACTCACATTTTGGCTTTCAATGGACTCAACTACCGTGGACAGTGGACTGAAACAGACGACGCAACGTGAAGTCAAAATAACGGGAGTGAACTGATAATACTCCTAGGAATACTTAGGCATGTAATTGGATGTTCATCAAGGCTAAATAGAAATGTGTCAAATGAAGAGGAAATAGTTGATGCAAGGTCGGATCAATTAATTTTAAAAATTGAAACATACAATTTTGACTCGTTCAAAATAGAAATAAAAATTTGTAAATTCAATTATACATGTATTTTAAAAAAAAAAAAATTTCTAGTCTAGGCAATTTTGTCTCACTAGCTTTCGAATTTGAGACTTTGTCTCCAATCTCACTGCTTCCCCGTTGGGCTGTCCTCGTTCAATTCTGTCTTGGAATGTTGTTGTCTGTGCATTGTTGGTAGCTTTAGAATTAATTGCATCTCAAGGAAGCATACTGAACTTGTTTACCACTCTGAAATCTGCAAATTGAGAGAAAAAATGGAAGGAGGAAAAATAATAAAAATTTACTCAGATTTTCCTGTGCTGACAGATCTTATCGAGATAAGGAAAGATCCACGCCTGACTTCTGATATGATGGATCGGTTTCAGATCCTTGAACAAGGGTTTCAGTTGCTGGTAATTTACAGGTTCGGCTTGACACATTTACGTAAACCATCCTCTGGTTTAACATTTGGTGAAGTATCCAGTATTAAAGCATCACTGGAAAAGAAGGCGCTTTTTAAAGATGGGTATTAGTGATCAAGATAGTGGAGAATTCGAAGATTGGGATACTTTTCTTCTGAATTTTTGGAAGAGATTCGGAGCTACAAGCCATCAATCAGGGAAGACTGTTTCAAAGTCTTCCATTGTTTGTCCTTCCGGTACTTCGCCGGTTCTGGGCTGCAGAATTTCATGAGGTATGTCATTGTTTCAATGGAAAATTTTCTCTTTTTTTAAAAGGTGATATGATAACTGAAGAGAAGAAGAAATTTGATTCCGTGAAAGACAAGCTGAAATTATTCAGAAAGCTTTTCAAGTTCACTAGCAAACAGTGAAATGAGAGATTTTAAGTTTCCTCTTATGTCTTGGGCTTGGAATGCTGCTTGTTTATGCCTTCTGAACTGGGTTCTAGATGAAAAGGAAGTAAACATGGCACCAAAACGGAACCTAATTCTTTCCAGGTTGCAGCAGAATTTTGATTCTGAACTTCCCAATGTCACAAAGATATGTCTTTCGCACCTGAAGGCCACAAAGCCCTCGGCAGAAGAACGTTTCGAAGTTGGCGTGCTCGTTTCAAGATTTGTTGAATTTCTTCTTTGGAATATAAAGGTACATCTGGCCAGGGATCGTTTTGAAATGGTTTTTAATGGGATGATTCTCCTGATGACATTCCTCAGGGATCCGCCACCACCAGAGCCAATTCGAGGACAATTGATTTTGATGAAAGCTTCTGCTGCTGTCGACAGCGCTGCCGCATCTCTCATCATTTCAAGAAGTTCTGCTAAAATGAATCAGGCAAGAAACTTTCTTATCATGTTTTCTTGGAAAAGGTTGACACAATGAAAGCAGAGGTCAGAAAACCTATCCCCAATTATGTCTGGATTCGTCATCTTTTAGTTGTCCCAGGATCAATATACCGAGATTGTTTGATTCAACTATAGAAAGTTTAGAAGGAATCTCCTTCCATTTTCCAAATCATGCCGTTCTGATAATTCATCAGGAATTGGTGTTGTTAGGGATTTGCTCAAATCATCTAATCTGAGAGTGTTGCAGAGTGAATACAAGGAACTGAAATATGCTTGGACTCGGATTTCTAATGTGGCACACACCCTAAGATCCTTTACATTCCTCAAAGGTTTTCTGTGGGTTGATATGTTAAGCCTTCTGGATGTCAAAAAAGAAAGAGGATCCAGGGTCAGCATATGCATTACACCGGTATCTGTAGAACTGAATTGAATCTGAGTCCTACGGTTCCTTTGCAGAGTAATAAGCAAACAAAGGAAGAAGTGATAGTAGGTTTTGAGGATAAGGCAAAGGCAATACAAGATTGGCTTACAAGAGGATCAAAAACGCTTAATATTATCTCAATTGTTGGCATGCCTGGATTGGGTAAGACTACTTTGGCCAAGAAAGTTTATAATGATCCTTCAGTTAAGCGACATTTTACCACTTGTGCAAGGTGTACAGTTTCTCAATTATATGATAGTTAGAAGTTATAGCTTACTATTTTAAATGATGTAACTGTGATGAATGATAGTTTCTTTAAAACGGAGGAAGAAGATTTAGCTGGTGGGATTCGAAAATGTTTGAAAGGGCAAAGGTACCTAATAATTATGGATGACATTTTGGATGTTGGTGCATGGAATGCACTGAAGTCGTCATTCCCGGATGATTCCAACTGTAGCCGGGTTTTGTTCACTAGTCCATTCATGAAGTTGCTTTGAGAGCTAAGTCAGACAGTTTCCTCTATCCTCTAAGTCCCCTCTCTGATCAGGAAAGCTGGGAGCTCTTAGAAAGGAGGCTTTTTCGTGATAAAGGTATTTGTCCAAGGGATTTTGTTGAGGTTGGCAAGCAGTTAGCAAGGGTTTGCAAAGGGCTACCTCTGGCTGTTGTCTTAGTTGCAGGGCTTCTGCAGAAAAATGTTGAGAGTCTGGATTGGTGGAAACAAATTGAAGTATAGAATCCAGAATTTCTGAACAAGGTTGTGCCCATATACTGGAACTCAGTTACAAACATCTACCACAAGCTTGCTTTCTTTATTTTGCATTATTTCCAGAAGACAAAGTGATTGCTGTGGAGAAGTTGATCAAACTGTGGATTTCTGAAGGATTTATACAGAAGCACGAGATAAAAAATGTTGAGATTGTGGCTAAAGAGTATGTGATGGATCTTGTTGGTAGAAGTCTGCTCATTGTTACGAATACAAGTTCCAGTGGTGGGATTAAGGCCTGTCGTATTCATGATCTGTTGCGGGAATTTTGCATGGCAAAGAGTGGAGAAGAACATTTTTTCAAGTTGTTAAATGGGAATGATGCTCCAAATTTTCCAAGGGATGCCTTGAATATTGAGTGTGCATTCAGGTTCAACATTTGGACTCTTTTCTTCTCCTTAACCCCTCTCCCATCCATTCTCTACTCATTTCTCCTACTTTTGAGCCATTTGGTATGAACTATAGCTCCTTTCACAATGCAAGATTTTTTGAAGTACTGGGTTTGGAATATGTCAAGGGATTTTCCAGAAGAATTAACAGTGCTGATCTTATTGAGATACTTGGCAATCTGGTGCACTGCTAAACTTATTCCTGCAACATTAGTGAGACTCGAGCAACTTGAAACACTTGTTGTCAAAACTGAAAATTCATGTGTTTTCCAGTCTGAAATCTTGCAAATGGAGAACTTGAGGCATGTTGACATAGGAAAGTCCTTTACCTCTGGTTTGTTTGGTAATACTCGTCCAATGAAGAATATACCATCTCTCTCCTTTCCATGCCTTATTTACGGAAAAGAAACAGAAGTTTCCTTGAGAAAAATCCCCACAATCAGAAAACTCAGATGCCAATTTGGTTCACAACAAAGGGATGTTCAGATGCCATAACTGGATTTTCTCTTTCTGAATCATCTCGAATCATTGAACGCCGCTCATGATAAGCGGTCTTAGTTGAGCTTTGGAGGGCTGTCGCAGTTGCTTAGCTTTGAATTCTGCTTACCCTCAACATTAAAGAAATTGACTGTGTCACATTTTCGCCTTCCATGGACTGAAGTATCAAGAATTGCCGAACTACTACCAAATCTTGAGGTTCTCAAGTTACTAGAGAATACTTTCACGGGGAGGTGTTGGGACATGGAAGAAGAAAAGTTCATGAAGCTCAAATTCTTGATATTACAGAACTTGGACATTCAACAATGGAGTGCGTCTGATGAGAACTTCCCAGCCCTTGAACAAATAGTAGTGGAACAGTGTCACAGACTTGAGGGTATCCCAACTGCATTTGGAGTGATTCTAACTCTGAGGATGATTCAAGTTAGACGGTGCCGCTCCTCTGTTGTCAACTCAGCCACGGAGATTCAAGAACAACAAATTGAATTCGGAACTGAAGCTTTCAAGCTCCTAACTGTTCAAATTTTAAAACAGAAATTCTTTAGGTAGGCATTCAAATGAAGTTGAAAGTTTGTTATGGCAGTTTCTTTTCTTTCCTTTGATTGTGACAATGTTGTTTGTGAATTAAGACATTGGAATACTTGGCAAGGGAAGGTACATTTGCTCCTCCCGTGATGCACTTACATGCCCTAGTGACCAGCCAAGTTTTGTCTGGAGAAGCCCTACAATTGCTTCTTTTATTTTGGGAATAATAATAATAAGGATTAATTCGTATATAAATATAACAAGATTTCCATGTCCTGAGATGATTAAACCAACCTTTCTGATTGGCTCATCATCAGCTTTTTCAAACATTCCAACAAATTCTTGTTCACTACAATCAGAAAATCTATGAGAAATGTCCCAGAAATTGCAAAGGAAAAACCACATGTTAGATAACAAAGAGCACTGATAGAGAGCTACAAAAGAATTGTATCTTCCTGTATTCTGAAACTCATTGAAATTTTGTTTCCTTAAACCAAAATGTCTATTGAAATTTTCAGCAAATATTCAAAATCCAATACAATGAAAAAGGAAAAACAAAAATAAATGCGTCTTCTTTTTGTATCGGTTCATTCAGAAAAGGAACATAAGACCTCGTATTGGCTGGAGCACGAATCACTTCTTTGAAACTTCCCGTTTCTTCTCTGAATCTGCTGCCTTTTTTTTCCTCTCCCTCTTCTTTAGTGCTGTCATTCGAGCTTTTAAAATTGTTGCATATGAAGCTTGAAAA
The DNA here is from genome assembly GCA_028571225.1 of Parsonsia alboflavescens. Taxonomy (NCBI): domain Eukaryota; kingdom Viridiplantae; phylum Streptophyta; class Magnoliopsida; order Gentianales; family Apocynaceae; genus Parsonsia; species Parsonsia alboflavescens. The sequence goes on from JAOXNR010000029.1 coordinate 15,221,576, forward strand.
CGTTGATGATCTTTTTGCCCAACCTGAAACTCAAAAATTGGAGAGGATAAGATCACCCAAAACATACTAAGTTAGAAGGATTGAAGTCTTAAAATATAGTATGACAGACACAAAAGCATCACATTTACTTGCCATGTACCATAGACTGACAGCAAGGTGTAAGCTATAACTGAATACCAGATGCCTTCATCAAGAAACATCAGATTAAAAAGCTGAAAAACATGATCATATGGATGCAAATGTTTAAAGATAAATCATCATCAATTAGCATTATTTTAACAGAAGAAGAATATAGGTAAACAAAATCTTGATGAACTCTGATGGGTCTCTATTTCATGCAACTAGATGAAATACATATGGAATATTTGATTATAATACAGTAAATGTTGAAAGTGGGGCAAGTAGAAAATATGAGTTGCGTGTTAAGCACTTCAGTGTCTGACTAACAAGAAATGTGGACCTTGTGCATTAATATTCATCTAAATAGCAACAAACATCAGAGAGAAAGTTGATATAGCCAAAACAACAGTACCAAAAATCTATCAGAGACTCATCTAAACAGAAACAAACATCAAAGTGAAAGTTGCATTCATAAACAACAGCATTAGGGGAACCAGCTCGACACATAATTGCATCTAAAAGGTAGAATTGCAGCAAAAGAAGGAACTGTAGCACATCTGTTCATATGCTATGATTTTCAAAGCATCCTTTCTAAAGGTTCCAATTGTGAAATGAAAAAAAAAGGAAAGATACCACAGCCAAAAGCCAAATGAAAGGTGACTTTTCTTTTAGAATCATTCAATCTACATGATTGTTTAATTTTCTGCTTCATGCAATATGAAACGAACATGAGGCAGGTTGATGAAAAACAAAGCTCGGTAAAAATTAATGGTTTACAAAATAAACCACCATGTCAGGAACAAAAGATTCAAATCCTCAGTTAGAAAGGAAATAAAAAGAAAACTAGAGCATACTTTCCTTAAGCTTCAGATATCTTATTATAAAAGCTAGAAGTCACCTAGTATCCATTTATCCACATTATGTCTGCATGAGATATACAGCACATAGTACAATAGACTTGGTCGAAGGGGGAAACAAAGATTTTAGATCATTGAGCAGTCTTGCTAATCGGGAAATATATTTGCCAAATCATCATCCTTTTGATGATTGCTTGGCCACAAAAGAAACATAGTAACTTATGATAACATATAAAGATCTTATTTACATAGAGAGTTTTAGCAAAATCCCAAACAGACTAAAAGTTTTGTAAGAAAGACAACTGTAACATATGATCCAAAGATATTGGGCATCAGTTCTTTCTTATAGAATCTATCATCACTGATATATTGAGGTATCTTTGTTAGATCGTCGAGAGCTCCTTGCATCATAACCCATATTCAATGGCATTGGAGGTCACAAATCACAATTCTGTGGCAAAGTGACTTTTCAGAAGTGATCGTAATATTAAATATTTGGTGAATGGAAAAGTTTGAGTGGATAACCTGGATTGAGGAAGATTTTGTAGGAAACCATATCAAAGTTTCTAACAGCTTGATGACATGGACAGGTGCAAATTTCAGTCTTAGATTAGAAGGATCAAGCGCAATTGAATCTGAATGTACAATGACAGAGCAGGTTGAACTGCTGGTTGTTGGACAAATTTGGATGAGATTAGGGATCTTCTCCCCTATCTTATATACCATCTAAAGGATGACCCGGATAGAGAAAAGAATGTACAAGAATACATTAGGGCAATGTCTCCAGTTGTGTATCTATAGCGTAAACAGTTCCTCATTCAGAGAGAATCTACTTATTAACTACAAGAATCCGAAAATCCCACTAATTCTCCCAATCAACTAAAAGATCAATTACATTATCACAAGTACACAGTCAACAGAAGCCACTCACCCAAGTAGACTAAATACTTTGATGACATTCTAAACACAAAGTACAAAGAAACAAAACTCATAAAATACTAGTGTCTTTACCATAGTTGAGATCCTTTTTTTGCCATCAGTTGCTCGAATTAGACATCTAAACTCAATTTTCTCCCCAGCTGCCTTCATTTTGTTCTTTACAGCCTTAGACTTGTCCGAGGCTGATACTCATACATGTTATGCAATATACAATCAGCACTCAGTTTAGCACTGTGGCATACAAGAACAAAAAGATAAAAATGGTAGAGAAGTCATGAAGAAAAGGCATACAATGCTTAAGGGTAACCCAAACAGAACCCTTTTCTGTCGTTCTCTCAAACATATTTGTGAGTTCATTAAGAAATGGATCTGGTTGCAGACGTACCTGATGGGACAAATAATAAGAAGTAGTAGTCAGCACAGAGCAAGAATTAAAAAAACCTCATATCAATAACCAGATACAGCCACACAACAGAATCAAAGAATGAAAAATATAAATACATATAGGCAAAGCCAGCAGCACAGATCAGGGCTATTGTATTAAAATACAAAATTTCGAAAGAAATATGCAACTGTCATTCAGCCACCATTCTTCTCAAAATTCCCAAAATTAATATTCACAGTACCATTATCTAGAAGAGTCTTAAAACTAATAGCACTCCATCAATAAATAAGAATTAATTATACATATATATATATATATTCAATTTAACTCGAGCAATGTACATGCATTTATAATCCTTTTCATGCTTTTTGCCCCACATGAATACTAAACTCAAAAATAAGTATATAACTTTTTACCAACACACCTAATAATTACTGAAAGTTTCCTATTGCGTCCAGATAATCCACTGTTCCCCCTTATAATTGGACTATATTTCTGCACATATAGCAGTATAGCACTATACACACGGAACTTTAAAAAAAAAGATAATAAAAGTAGTTACTGAATACACTAGAATTCTAGTATATGACTTGTCATATGCTTATATCATATTTCCTTATCTTTTCTACATCATCATTGATCATTGATTCTCTGGAAGATATTGCTTAATAAAGCCCTAATACTTTTACACTTGCACAGAATACATGCACTGTTCTGTTGCTGTTCCACTTGCATCGACATGCACTGTTCTACCCTCCTCCCCAAGCCTCTCTCCAGAATATCTCCTACTTGAATTATCGATGGTATACATTGCATCCTTGTGGAACGAGATGGTGGATGATGATGCTTTGTAAGTGAATACTTGTATGCTCATGATGGGGTCGGAATTGAAAAAATATTTGGTCTTGCATTCCTCTGTAGTTAGGAAAGTTTTTGGACTTAACATTCCATCAGAAATCCTCCACAATTTGATTGTTCCTGTTTCTACCAAAATTCTGAAACCACACACATAAAATATAATAGGTGAAAGAAAGGAATTCTTTTTACAAGCAGACTTTGACAGAGCATTCGCAGGATCAATTGGTCTCAGACGGGGAAAATATCTCAGCTTGAGAAATCTTGATCCGTCAAGAAGTGGGACAAAACTAGCATTTTATTAGAAACAAATTCATGTTTGCAGGAGCCCAAAATCCTTTGCAATTTATTAAATCAAGCAAAAAACTTGAAATTTACCAAGAGAACAAGAAAACCCACGATCCATGCTCACGACGGCATTAGGGATTATAGACAAGAAAACAAAAATGCCATTCGTGTATATAAAATTAATGACTCAATTCAGGATTACAAGCATCGAAAAAAGGGGGGGAAAGAGAATATACATTAATTTCTTGTGGTATTCTAGATTCAAAACCAAAAAAAAATGCAAGCAAAATCAAAAACAAAACGCAAATTTTATCAGATGGTAAAACTAAACATACCAAAAAGCAGAGAGCAACAACAATTTCTTGATTAACCATGATATAAACTAAAAACAGAAAAAGCGGATAAAACACTGAGAACAGAGGTCATGAGTCACCATTCTTGCAAGAATCGCGAAATCCAACAAGCAGAAGTACTGCTCTATTCTGGGGTTCTTCCGAGCAGAGTTTGGAAGGAAGAGAGCATTAGAAAGTTTTCGAATTGACCCCAATTTTTCGCTCTTAGACTTATTAATGCCCATTATTTGGAAACAATTCTTCCCTTTTACTTCTCCAACGTTAGGCGAATTGTCAAACTTCAACCCAAATTCTTTTTCTCTTCAACATAGGTCCTTAATATTTTTTTACTCCCTTGGACCAGAATTTTACCAAGTTTTATTTATTTCATTTTAAACATAATAAATTAATTCTTTTTGTAAAATGTTTTCTAATTATAAAAATAAGATATTCATTTAAAACAGCTCAAAATAAAAATAGAAATTCAATTTTAGACGAGTAGCAATATTTTAAATCTTTTTTATAAAAAAAATTACACAAAGATTTTTTTTCCTGAAAAATATTCTGTGGACAAGCTTTATTTCTTTGTTTAAACCTTTTTTTTTGGTCGCTAGTAATCTAAGGACTAATTAGAAGTTATTATGTTCGAAGGCAAAAAATCAAAATCCAATTGTTTGAAGCTTGGATGAGAGAAAGTAGCATTGTGCATTTACGTGTTCAAAAAGTCATTCTAAGATGGGCGGCTAAAAATGGTAAAAATTTTCCACAATCATAAACTAGTATGAGTGAAGAGTGAATAAAGCTTTGCACTCTTCTCGATTTCTTTTTTTTTTTAAATTCATTTATGTACAAAAAAGTTAAATAGTGTTTCTTTTGAGGCACTTTCATTTTTACTCAAATTGAAACAGTAATTTCTTATTTTTCCAAATCTTCACAACATTTCACAATTACTCATATCTAAAACTAACTTTTCATTCTATACCCATTTTGACTTTTAATTTAAAAAAAAAATCAAAACATAACATTTATTCTCTTTTAACGCATTTACTATCTTATCCCTCAACATTCAACATACCCAACCGAACCCAACTACCTGTAAAATGAATTGAAGAAATTACAACTAACATCATTCATTTGATTAGAAATTTTGAACCATAACTAAGAAAATTGCACCATTCCCTTATAGGAGAGGAAGAAAAAAGCCAGCTTTTTATTGTGTTCGATTGTTGATTTTTGTTTTTTGAAATCAAGAAGACGAAGGTACATTGTTCAGTTTGTTTCTTTGTTATTTTTTTCTTGGGTGTTTGGAAGCCTGGGTTTGTTCGTTCTGTGTTGTTTATCTGGGAGGAGGAAGGAAGGAAGATGGGGTTGCAGAGATTTCTATCGAAGTGAGAAGATTTCGAAATCTCAGAGGGAGCTTTCGAGACACAAGATAGGTATATTTCGAAAACTATTGAAGTGATTTCGAGACACGAGATAGTTGCTTTCTGGACAAGAGAAGAGGCATTCGGGACAAGAGATGGGACTTTTGAGACACACATTGGGGATTTCGAGACATATAATTTTGAGACACGCATAGGAGATTTCGAGACAAAGGATTTCAAGACACAATCTAGACTTTCGAAACATGGGATTTCGAGAGACAATATAGAAATGGATTACATGAGGATTGCTGTTCACGAGGGTTCTCTAGTTGGAAGGGTGCGTGCACTAGTCGTACCATCTGATGTGAACTATGAAGATTTGAGGAGAACTATGACAAACTTGATGAAGATTGACTTAAACCAATTTGACATACAAATGTCAATTGCTTCCAAATTTTGTGATGGAAGTATGAAATTAATAGAGATTGAAAACATGTATGACATCATGTATTTGAAAGGGGAAGGGGATCCTAAAGTTGTCATCATGAACAAAATTCAGAGAGGACTTACGAGGATGGCATCAGTGGTGACATCGACGGTAATTGTCCATCCAGTCTAAATGATCATGAAAGGGCAGGATTTATTGATGCAAATGATGAAGCGGGGACATCTGGATATATTCGCACAGATGATAATTATGAATTCAATGAAGAATATATTCACAGCGTTAAGGTTGATGATGATGACAATGGTGACAACAATGATAATGATGACAACTTTCATGATGGGATGAGGCAGGTGATTCCATTTGAACAATTTATACCGGACTCTTTTACTCACTTTGCAAACATGATCTGGAATGAATACGAAGAGATGCATTTTTTGGAAGAAGATACTGTTCCACCAGTGGGTATTATTGGAAATATGCACTCTTTAACAATAAGGATGAACTGGTAGCAGTAGTCGGTGAACATTCACTCAATAATCGATTTCCATATCACGTGGTACGTTCAGATAAGGGAAGATTTGAGGCATGATGTAAGAACAAAAAAGATTGTACTTTCATGATACGTGCAAATTGTAGAGTTGGATGCTAGATTTGGGTTTTTCACAAGTTTGTCTAGATTCACACCTGTATCCAAACTGTACAGGAAAGCAAAAATAGGAATGTAAGTTCAACAACGATTGGTCGTATGTATGCCGGTAAACTCGCCAATGTGAATCACACAACTAAAAATGTGATTCAAAACATGCGAGAGAATTATGGTGTGAAGCTCAGATACACCAAAGTTTGGCGATCTTTACAACGTGCTAAAGACATAGACGATGGAACTCCAGAAAACTCATACAGACAGCTACTGTCATACCTCCATAGGTTAAACCGTGTAATGCCAGGGACAGTAAACAGTATACATATGCGAGATGAGCAGTTTCTAAGCTCATTCTGTGCACTTGGTCCTTCGATTGAGGGTTTCAAGTTCATGAGGCCCATAATTGTCATAGATGCAACACACTTGAAAGGTGTGTGTGAGGGAAAGATTTATGTAGCTGTCTATGCAGATGGAAATGGGCAAACTTTTCCCCTTGCTTTTGGGTTTGGCGAGGAGGAGGGCAACGATTCATGGGAGTGGTTCTTGAGAAGATTCAGGACTGCATATGGATTGCGAGAAAATTTGGTTATTGTATCTGATCGGCACAAAGGCATATTAGGTGCAGTGAGGACAGTATATCCCAAGGTTCCACATGCCTTCTGCTAGTGACATTTGAAGGAAAACTTAAAGATAAAGTGCAAAAATCCCCAGGTTGCATTCCGTTTTAAAAATGCTGCATATGCCTACGACAAGCAGACATCTGACCTCTACTTTGGAGACATTTGGTTGGGTGTTGAGGTAGGACGCCCGGGTTGGTCACGTGCATATTGTCTAAACAATCGCTACGACCAAATGACAAGCAATATCGTGGAGTCCTTCAACCAGGTAATCAAGAAAGCTTGGAAATTGCCCATTACATCTGCACATAAGTGTTTTAGGAGTTTGTGTTAGGCTTGGTTCAATAAACGTAGGGAAGTAGTAGCTACAATGCCAGATATTATCACCAAGTGGGAGGTCGAAAGAATTAAGGACGAAGCTGTGAAGGTCGACCTTGAAAGGCTGCGGACTACATCCATTCGGGATAAAGAGAAATGTGTAGTAGGAAATCCACCAAAGGAAGCAAATGTTCTGATGGATATCCTCCATAAGACCTGTGGATGTCGAAGATGGGAGGTGGAAGAGATACCTTGCAAACATGCTATTGCTATTGCCCAATAAATTTTTGGTCTATTTCCTGACTTATTAGCTAAATTTAGAAGGTCCATCCGAGACATTAGTTGTCCATTCAAGAGAAAAGGGGTCTATTAGAGATTCGAGACACTAGAACCTCGATTCGAGACAATATAATCTTGATTTGAGACTCCACAATAGAGATTCGAGACACGAGAATGGAGATTCGAGACAATAGTATCGAGATTCGAGATCCAAGCTTGTCCATACGAGATTTGAGACCAATGTGGTCCATTCGAGACCCATTTCTTTCATTCGAGACCCAAGCTTGTCCACTCAAGATTCGAGACCCATGTCTTCCATTCGAGACCCAAGCTTGTCCATTCGAGATTCGAGACCAATGTCAACCATTCGAGACTCAATTCTTCATTCCCTTTTTTTAAAAAAAATTTTATAAGCATGTAATTAGAGATTTCCAAAACTCATTTACCTTAATTCTTTTTTATAGGGAAAATGGAGCTCATTACTACACTATATGTCATGGTCATTCATTTGACACGGAAAAACTAAGGATGGCATATGCACATTCGATACAGCATATGCCCTTGTGTTCGTTTTTTAATTCAATTGCAGATATGGATGATGTGGTCGTCAATCCTCCTATTAGAAGGAGGTCTATTGGAAGACCACAAGAGGCCCGCTTTCTGTCTCGGGACGAACAATACCATCTAAGGAAAATGTGCTCCCTATGCAAAAGAAAAGGACATAATCGTGCCACCTGTCCAAATGCTCACAACATAGAAAAAAATGATCAACATCCCGAAGAGCCCATATCTGATATGAATTCTACACAATCATCTTTCGGGACAAATTTTGTTAATGTTCATGTCAATATATCTATCGAGGGTGTGGATTTTTATCTGGACAATATCAATGTTGACACGGTTCATGACATGTAAATGCTATTATTTTAAGAAACAGTGAATTTGTCATTTAATTTAAATTGCATTTTTGTAATTGAATCAAAGTCATGATCGTCTCTAACTTGTATACGGATTGATATATATATTATATTAAACAAAGTATGATAAATAAAATAAGCTCAAACTAAGTCCCTAAAGTTTTTTTTTGGCTAAATTAGGACTCAAACTATACCCTTTTTGCATTTAGGTCCCTAAAGTTTTGTTTTACCAAATTAGGACTCAAACTATACCTTTTTTGCCATTTGGTCCCTAAAGTTTTTTGGGGACCTAAATGCAAAAGGGTATAGTTTGAGTGTTAATTTGGCAAAAAAAAAAAAAACTTTAGGGACCTACATGAAAAAAGGGTATAGTTTGAGTCCTAATTTAACCGAAAAAAATACTTTAGGGACCCAAATGAAAAAGGGTATAGTTTGAGTCCTAATTTGTCAAAAAAATACTTCAGGGACCTAAATGCAAAAAGGATATAGTTTGAGTCCTAATTTAGTCAAAAAAAAAACTTTATGGACCTAAATGCAAAAGGGCATAGTTTGAGTCCTAATTTGGTAAAAAAAACTTTAGGGACCTAGATGCAAAAAGGTTATAGTTTGAGTCCTAATTTGGTGAAAAAAAAACTTCAGGAATCTAAATGCAAAAAGTGTATAGTTTGAGTCTTTATTTGGCCAAAAAAAATACTTTAGGGACTTAGTTTGGAGCCTAGCCTATTTTATTTATCATACTTAGTTTGGGTAAATATTGAAGAAATGAAGAAGAAAAAATTTTTTTTTCATTGATATAATATAAAACCAAAAAAATTTACATTGCATTATTGTATTATTTTCAATATAAAAAAAAAAAAAAAATTACAAAGCCGTCTCCTATCTGCTAAACCACAGCATTAGTTAGGTCATCTCATCCCTAATGTACTGCGCCATAGAGGTTGTAGAAGGCAATTGGGGCATCTTCTTAAGATGCCCTCTCATCAGGTGTGACATGTAATAGCACACGTAAGCACCGCAACTGGTCGTGTCAGGTTGAGTAGGGATGGAGTGCATCGAGCTGTCAGGCGGGTCAAGGATAATTGCGATAAACGTCTCGACCGGAGAATTGCCTGTCCTGTCATAAAATCCGGCCTGCCGAAGTAATCGTGGAAACATCAAGCTAACCGGCTCCATCAAGTCAAATCGAAACTCCTTTGCCTCAATCGATGGTTTCGAATCATACAATGGGATCCGAGACCCTTGAAGATCGACCCGGAGTAATACCCAATGCTCATGGTGGCAACAGGGCATCAATATCTATATACAACACAGTACAAATATTAGATCAATTAGTATGGAATAAATCATAATTTAAACCTAAAGTTATGTACAAAATGAAGTTAAATACCTCTATTGCGTCCCACCATGCTACCTCTCCCACAATCAAACCCTTTCGAGACACAATCAAACAATTTTGAGACATAGAATCAAACCCTTTAGAAACAAAATCAAACAATTTCCAGAAACAACAAACAATTTCCAGACATAACAAACAATTTCGAGACACAACAAACAATTCGAGACACAAAAAACAATTCAATACAGAATCCAACAATTTCAAGAAATAACAAATAATTTTGAGACACAACATTCGAGACAAATCAATCGAGACAGAATCAACCCTTTCGATACACAACAAACAATTTCGAGACACAACCAAAAAATTTCGAGACACAACAAAACAATTTCAAGACACAACAAAACAATTTTGAGACACAATAAGCAATTTTGAGATACAACCAAACAATTTCGAGACACAACAAACAATTTCAAGACAGGTTCAAACAATTTCGAGAGACAACCAAACAATTTCGAGATACAAATTCAAATTCATGCACGATTGTCGGAGAAAGTTTCAACAAAATACAAAATCGAAGTAAACAACATTTAGCATATTCGACACAAAATCAAGGTTTAAGTTTGAAGAAAACCTACCGGTAATGGCAACAGCGACAACGACAACGAAGTGATCTACCGGCGAATGGCACTGTCACAGGAGTGTTGATTCTACCGAAGTGTGTTGCGAAAATGGAATGAGGGGCAGCCTCGGTTGGAAGTGAAGAAAATGATAGTGGAAAAAGGGAAGAAGGGAAAAAAGTGAAAAAAAAGGAAAGAAAATGGGTGAGAGTAGAAGAAATATGAGGAGTGGAGAAGGTGGAGGTTTCGGTTGTTTGGCGGTGAAGAAGGTGAGGAGTTGGTCTCGAAATGGGAAGAAAAGGAACCGTTTGTGTTCTTGTCTCGATTTGGGTATAAGGGTAAAGAAGTAATTTTCCATTTCTGTTATAATTTTTATTATCCAAAAATGTTTAAATTGACTTTTGGGTGTAGGTTGAAATTGAGGCAACCCAATTAGATAGAATTGAAATGTTTTCAGAAAGTAGGTAAAATTTAAAATGGGTCAACCCATTTGGGAATTTCCACGTTTCTTTTCCTTCCTAAATTTTTTAGACTTACAAAAGACACTTCATGTTAAAAAATCCAAGATCAAATCACTTTGAAATTTTTGATGAAAAAAGTTTAGTAGGGTTCTTTTTTCTTTCCCCACCCCCCAAAAAAAAAAAAAAAATGTAGTATGATAGTGAAAAAAGTATAAAGAATACATATCAAACTTAGTAAAAAAAAAATTATAATTTGAAACTTAAAATATGAATATTATGTTATAGTGGAAATATCTTAAAATAAACTAGTTAACATTATTCTTTTATTCATCTATCTATTTAGTTTCTCTTGCTTTTATGTATATAAAGGTATATAGAAGGGATGATATTATTGCTCAATCTATTATATATGTATTTAAAGTAGACTCTCAAAGTTTTTTCAATCGCAACTTTTCAAGATTTAATGAATTAAAGAAAGCTCCCAAACTTTTAAAAAGTTCAATTTTTAAGAGCTTTTTGAAATCTCATTAACCCACATGTACTTATAAATTTTTATATAAAAAATTAAAAATTAAAGTTATTCACTGAACGTAAGAGAGGCATCTTCACACTTTATTTCTTTAACCTTATATATCTTCTTTATCTTTATTTTAATCATCATTATTAACCATCCCCTCCGATTCATCTTCTAAACAAGCTACTTTTGGGTTTGAATTTTTTGGCATCCTCAATTTTTATTTTCATTTTTTTGAATGTTCATATAATCTGGAAATTGGAATTGAGGAAGAATTGTGCAGTTATGGTGGTGGGTCTGCAGATGACGGATTATTTTTTATCTTTTTATGCCACTTTCATTAAGATGCCGAGTGAAAGATTTCAAGTGGCTAATTAACGATAAGGGTTGTTTTTATTTTTTCAGAAGCCTAATACTGCTATGATGAGCATTCTCTTAATGGTAAGGCTCTGGTTGCAAGAATTACTGCTTCCATTGCTGTTGTCTGTTGAGCATAATCTAATGATCACATTTGGGAATATGTAGTAGAAATCTTTACAGGAATTAAGGAAGTAGAAATATGCAAATGAGTGCCTTATAGGAACATAATGAGCGAGCATGCTTGTTTTGGCTTGAGAAAAGACACTTATTTTATTCCAATACGAACTTAAATAAAAGAAAATCTTGTTTTAAAAATGAGAGAGAAAATAAGAAGAAAAAAATTAAGGAAAACTAATATGAAAGTTGGGGAGTAAAAAGTACTTTTCTTACGAGCTACTTCTTGTAACTTTAAAAAAAAACGTCAAATTTTGGCTTATTTATCAATTTGTACCTTTTTCCAAAAGCCTAAAAGACAAGATTTTTTTTTTTTAATTTAAATGCTTATTCAAACAAAATAAGTGCGCCTTTTATTTTAAGCCAAAACAAACAAGTTCGATAATAGTTTGCTTCACAATAGGTTGATAAATCAATATACGTTAAAGGTCAGTTTCTATTATATTTTTCATTATACTTGAAATTACGCCCAATGTCTTCCACTTCTTCTATTTGATGTTTCATCTGCAGTTAATCTGTTGTTTGGAGGATATTTAATTTACATTCTATTTTCTTTAATTTGGTTTTATATCTTTCTGCTCTTTTAGGAAGTGGAGATAAGAAAGCCCCAACAACAAAATTAAAAAAGAAAAAGTAAAGGTAGAAGAAATCAAAATTCTACATTTGTCTTATGTAACAAATTATCATATAAGTCACCTTTACTATCATTTTCTTATATTTTTCTAATTAGCTTATCCAATGTATTTCATGTAGATAGACATTAAATCACCAGAGGAAGTTCCTGATAATAATGTTATAGTTACTGATGAATCATCAACAGGAATGGAGGCCTCATCTCATGATAAATCATTAAAGTTGAGTATTAAGTTATTCTAAGAAAATGATTCAAAATAATGTTGATACAAATGAAGATATATGAAACCCACAAACAAGTTCAACCTGATCGATTTCAAAATTTCAAATTGCCACCATTTGGAAATAACAAAACATCTAATTATTGGAAAATTTCTTTAATATAAAAAATTAAATAAATTAATTTTTTTTAAAAATCATTTATTGTATTTGGGAAAATGCCATCTTTTTATTTTGTTCTATGTTTTTTATTTTCTATTTTAATTTTTCATTGTCTTCATTTCTTCGGCATTTCTCTTCATCCTCAGGATTTAAATATAGTCTTAGTCTCAGGATTTAAAAATAAACATAACTTATTATTAACTATTAGGCAAAAATTATTTTTAATTATTGTAAAAAATTCCCATGCACGTGCGGGTTCTTCTACTAGTAAACCTTAATTTGATAGGGGGAAAACTATGTACTTCCTCTTTTTGAAATTTAATGCACTTAGTTTTTTTAAAAAAATTTAGTATAAATTTTATTAAAACAGATTTTATTGTTAAAACTTTTTCGTTAAAATTTATTTAATCCAAATTAGATATTTAATTGCTGTTCATGGGAGTAAATATTAAGTTACATAATACACACTTTCTCTCTCTGGTGAGTGGAGAATTCTCCCTCTAAATAGTTATATATTTTTTTAATCTTTAATATATAGTTATAATATTATATATATATATATAATATTATATATATATATATGGATACCTAATCTGATACGGAACTACCTATACTATATCTGAACCTATTTAAAGAGTACTATTAGGGTTCGGGCTGGAATCGGATCAGGATATGAAAATAGAAGTATTTGATCTGTCATAAATGGGCTAGTACGAATTCGGATTTGGATATATCAAACCCATTGATAACCCTAAATGTGAATGAGTGATCATGGGAAAATTAACAAGAGAAAAATA
>JAOXNR010000029.1:15235416-15273530 GCA_028571225.1 Parsonsia alboflavescens
CGAGTTAAAGGGGGAGGAGGTGATAGACCCCTGGTCATGCAAGTTTACACTCGCAAGGGCACTCATGGAAAGAAGCTAATGGAATTGGAGGGAAGTGCACGTGTCAGCAAGGAGATGAGGGGAATTGTGGTCAGCTAAGGAGCGTGGGTGTTATTCGGTTGGCTGGGGGGTTATAAATAGGAGTTTGTTAGGTAGGAGGAAGAGGGGGGAAAAGAGTGGGGAATTAAGGGACAGCTCCTGCTGTAAGGGGGAGGGTACTGGCCTCTCAAATAGCCAGAATTCCTTGTAGTGTCTCCATTTATCCATACCATTGTATCACTGATTTAGCGTAATTTACCACTTCTATTTCAATTTCTGTAATTCTCTCTTTTTGTATTGAAAATCCATTCAAGTTCTGTTGAGCCCTATCATACTCCCTCTGTCGGAAAATGAATGTCCTATATTAAATTTTGGATTGTCCAGAAATGAATATCTCATTTTCTAAACTAATAAAAATTATATTAAAAAAATTAATAATGCAATGCGTTAATGAACTAAGTCAAAAATTTTTATTAAAATGCGTGTATGTCAAATTGGGACATTCAATTCTGGACAAAGAGAGTAATATTTAAGGAGCATTGGTTTCAACAATCATCCATATGCATTTTATAGCACCGTGTTCAGAGTCTGTCATCTATTTATAGGCTCAGGAACCTTGAACTGCACTTATATGCATGAAGTTAAGTCCCAGTTTTGAAGATTTAGATCTTAAAACATAAAATAGTCAATATGCAACATGAAATTTTCTGCAGCTGCTAGCCTTCTTTAATGCTGTTCAGAAGGAGAAGTTACGGAGAGTCATATCAGATATTTGCTATAAAGAGTAAATAATATATAAGGAGCTTACGTTTCAATAGTCATCCCTATACATTTTACTGCACTGTGTTCAGAGCATGCAACTGCTTCTTCAACATTTGCAGAAGTATGTCCTGACAAAGCATCATGAAGATTTCGAATGAAATAGTCACGATAGTCAGATGATAATGACATAAAAGTTCCTCCCATCAAAATAAACTCAACCTGTGTGTAGAGAGAAAGAGAAGAAAGAGATTAAAAAAAAAGATCCGACCAAAGAAATGAAGAATATTAAAACACATGCAGAAGATAACAAACCTTGTCAACACTATGACCCAACCTCTTAAGCTGATCTATCCTGCTTCTAGCTTGAACATAGGGGTTATATCTGAAAATATAGAGGCAGACTTTAACACTTCAAATGCCTATCATTTTGTTTGTCTACATATGAAGAACAACATGAGAAGAAAAGGCATCCAAACCGAGTGCAAAGGAAAACAAGAAAGGGACTTCTAGATTTCTAGTACCATCATTCAGAAACTACAACATACTCAGCTAAACAAAGACAGTAGCCTGAATTACCTCCATGTGCAAGCCAGATATCAACATAAACAAAAAGCACTGAAACTGGGTATTAGTTCATTCTATCATCCACAGTTATTCTAGTGATGAAAAAAAAAGAGTACATTCATTCATATGAGAAAATGTAAATATTTTGCTTTATGCCCTGAATTCAACTGAGGGGATACCTTGAAATTCCATGAATACTAGCCACAAAATATTATTACAAAGCTTGATGAATTTGGAAACCTAGTTATCAAAGGAAATGGTCTCACACCCAAAATCTTCTACAAAACTGTTCCAATCCTTAAACTAGTAGCTACTACCAACACACAATTTGACACATCATGCAATAAGTGCTTGAAGGACTACCTAATATGCCTCCAATGTCTTCAAACTCACCAAAATTTCCAGCACCAGTTTTTAACTTTTGACATCGGAATGTTGTTCTCTTTGCATCCAACTACAGCAGAAATGCTGACTGGGTATTAGGGAGAACATCATTCTGTCTTCACCATAAAAAGACAAAAGGGTGGCATGCAGTAAATACAACCAAGCAACCCTTGGGATGTGAAGCAGCAAAAGTTATTCAGAAATCCAAAACTATTCTCCATGGGGGAATCACAAAAAAATGCAGAGATGAAAGAACCTAGACAAAGTAAAATGAGTAATCATATAATTCTATAAGTAAAAGCTGAATAGACAGATTGGGTAATTGATCTTCTCCTGAAAACGAGTTTGACCAGCTAAGCCCCTGAGCAGAATTATGGCCATTGGTTTCAATATTTCCATCAAAAGAGCTAAACAATGCATGAAAATTGCAAAAAAAAAGAAAAAAGAAAATACCACTTTCACAAGGTTACGTATCTCATTGTTCTTCTTTCCACCTAAGATGACTATTTCTCTTCCCTAAAATACTTCAGTAGGAAAAAGGGATGCAGAAAAAAAGTGCACTCCGAATGAGGTAGCCGATGCACAACCAAAGTCTACAAAAGGAAAAAAGGAAAATATTCTAACTCAAAACCCACCTTCTCGAGATCAATGATTGCAAAAGACTAATCAAAAGTGTAAAACTTTTTCAACAAGATTTCTTCTGTTGAATTAGAGCAATGATTACTCAATTTGGGTTTTAACACATAAGAATAGAGAAATAAGAAGAAACAAAAGAGGTTTTCTTCTGTCAATACCACAAATAGGTCGTACTTTGAGATATCACTTTGATAAATGACAACTCAAAGTGAAACAGAAAGAGTCGTAACTTGTAATATCAATTAACAAGCAAAGAACCCCAGAACCAAGTCTAGACATGCGCGCAAGTATTTGGATTAATCCAGAACAATTTTAGCCAATAATGGCATATTAGTATACCAAGGCACTACGGATTAGATCATGATACCAACCAGAACTCATGCCAGCTTAAATCTTTCTACCCCTTAGCTAGAGAAAACTTCTCATGACTATTAAACAAATTTTACCCATCAAAGAAAAGAAAAAACGAAATCAAAATTTACATCATCGATTAAGTTAAATTATAGAAGTTAAAACCTCACCTAGCTCGAATTGCACGCATACTTGTTGGTTCATACCCAGTATAAGACTGAGTACTATACTCAAAATCCGAGTCCGGTCCGCCTGGGCAATAAACACAAATATTACCGGTAGTGGCAATATGAGGGCAGCGATGAGGTTTCGACATAACCGCCACAACTGCAATACCGGAGGCAGTCCGGACCGGCTTGGCTCGTAATTTAGGAAGTAGAGATTCGCGCTCTGACTCGGGAACTGCTGCAATCATTTCTACCAGTTTCGGAGCTCGGGAGAGCCCATACTTCCTGCAGGCTGAGGACTTCAAGGCGTTGAGGTCAACAACCTCGCCCTTACGGGAAAGGTCTACCATGTTGGATACTATTTCTGCAATTGCTTTTACTCGAGCTTCTTCCTCTGTTAGGTTGTGGGAGATAACGCCACCACGGCCTGGCCGCGGTAGCTTTCGGCTCTCAGCTACTATTGCTGCCTCCATTTGAGGCGGGATTCCGATTCTGATGCTGGGTATTTTACTTCCTGGAGGTTTTTGCTGCAGAGGAACGGCAGCGTGGGTTTTTGCTTGCAGTGTTTTGTTGCCTGGAATTAAAATTAGAATATAAAATGATAATAATAATAATTTTGATAGAAATTATAATTCTTTTAAGTGACATTTTACATGAATTAATAATTTTTAAACACCACTCACTTATTCGACAGCTACAATTTTTTATTTTACAATAAATAAAAGGACAATTAATTGAGAGTAAGAAAATTCATTAATGAAGATAAAACAACTGATATTATAAACAAATAAATCACTTTTAAAACACTTATATTTTAATAAAAATAATAATAATATACAAAAGTGGGAACAAAAATTCAAAAAATTAACATATAACTTCACCTCCAGCTGAGATAGCAATATTTAAAGCATCATATTTAACAACACTTTCTTTCCTATTAAAGCAATTATGATTTTTAGATATTTAGAGATTGAACAACATTTAAAAAATGAAATGTATTGTTCATGTTTCATAATGTTTGTCACTTAAAATAATTTCACCTAAATTACATTTTAAAAATAGTTTGCCTATTATATATTGATCATTTTCTACTTTCTTTTCTTTTCTTTTTTCTCTCAACAAAGATCGATGGATTTAAAAATGAAAAGGAATGAAGTAATAAAGGGTTGTTGGTAAATTTTTTTTTTTTTTTTTAAAGACTATTGACCATAAAATAAAAAATTCATTTATGTTTTTTGCATTGAGACTTATTAATGACAAATATTTTGAAGCAGATGTATTCACCTTAAATGACAAATATTGTGGAAGACAGAGAATATCCTTTTATCTAGATTTGAATATTTTTAATTTTATTTTAAATTGTTCGTTATTAAATATCTTATTTTTTTAAAAATGTATAAAGTTTTACTAACAAACTCTTTAATTTAAATGATCAACGTTCACTTGCTCAATGATTTTATATAAATTTGAATATCTCAATTTATCAAAAATTCTTAAAAATAAAAATATGTAACAAAAACACGTTTGGTTTAAGTTTTACATTTTATTTTCAAAAACAACTATTAAAAAATAGTTTGGAAAATTTTTCTCTCATTTTCATTTGTTTTGTTTTATAGACGAGACATAACATTATTATTAAAATCATTAATCATTTTTTCCGATCAAAAAACATAATTTCAATTTTATTATTATCATATTTTAAGTACTTTATTTTATTTTTTGTTTTCAATAAGATTTTTCAAGTACTTTTATGTTTTATTATTATGATTTTTAAATTTTATTCTTTTCTCACAATATATCAAACACCTTTTTTCTTTATTCTTTTTAGTTATAAATTAACTCCTTTGGGTAATAGTAATGAACGATTTTTTGTTCCTTTATTTAGAAAAAACAGTTCTGAAGAATTGAGATATTGATGATTACTTAATGAAAAGAAAAAACGACACTCCTTCCTTGAGAACAAAAAGTGAAGACCCATAAAATGAGAGAACCAAAAACCTTGCTTTAGTAGAATTGCGTATGGCAGCCATCTCATAGCAGCATCTCCATCTCATAGCAGCAGCTCCATCTCTCTCGCCACCCATCAGTCCAAGATTTTTCTGATATCACGGAGAATTCCCGAATAACCTTTCTGGGATCTTGTTGCAGACCCAGTAAAGGTTAGAATTTCTTGGAGACATGCGAAGTTCTGTTGAATGGAATTAAGGAATTGATATGCTTGTTTTTTTAATTATTTGTGCGGGTTCTTGATTGAAGTTATAGTTTGCTTCTGGTTACAGATTCTTGATTGAAATATAGTTCTTTGTTTTTTCCCCTTTTTTTCTGTAATTGTTTGGGAGCCAAGCAAGAACTCACAAAGGATTTGGTGCATAGAGTAGAGATATTTCTTGAAATGATGTTTAGTAATGCAGTAATTTTTCAAGTGGTATATGCTGAAAGGCTAGCTGATTCATGAATACCTCGGAGGAAACTTGGTTAACGGTAGGCATGAAATTGTTTTTTTTTGTGCGTGAAAAAGGTCTTTCTTTGGGGTGGGGAAGGGTTGGTGTTCATGTTTAAAGTTCAAACCATGACAATTGTCCTATTTTCGAACACTGATAGAGACTATTACAAATCAGCAGAAAAGGTTCTCATTATCAGCGTGCATTATTCCACACACCCATTCTTGAGGCTTTAACTTTGATTCTTGGGGTGCATCCGTAACATGTATTTTGAGTTTTTGAATATGATATGTATACCTTTCTTTTCGTTGAGAACATCAATTGTTCAGTGGAATCTGAATAATTCTAACCAATTGTTGGTTTAGCAGTAGCTGGGTAGACTGGCAATGGCTTCTGGTAAACCACAGAAGGATGAAAGAATCCCATTTAGTAAGCGTCCTGAATGGGTTGATGTAACTCCTCTCCCCCAAAATGATGGCCCAAATCCTGTTGTCCCCATCTCCTACACCCAGGAGTTCTCTGAAACTATGAACTACTTCCGAGCCATCTATTTAGCTGATGAGCGCTCTCCACGTGCCCTTCAACTCACATCTGACGCCATTGATCTTAATCCTGGAAATTACACAGTTAGTATATCTAAATTTTTGGAGTAACATTTACTTCACTCTTATTTAATCATTATTTTTTCAGGTTTTAATTTCTATGCACATTATGTGATGTGAATTTTATCTTTCCTGTAGGTTACTGAAAATAACAATCACATTTAGGAATGCTAATTTAAACTAACTATGGTTGACGAACCTAATTTGATACTTCTCCTGGGGGCTTGGATTTTGAGCTAAAACTGGAGGTTGATTTCGTCTGAGTAAACTTGTTTCTGCATTTTCTTAGAAGTATTTTTAATGAATCTAAATCAGCTTCGTCATTTTTGTATTGTCCTTTCATTGGCTTAGCTAGGGAATCAAATTGGAAAAGTTAGTTTGATCACACCTTACCAGGATATTTGGTGTCTTGCAAAATGACCCTTCCTGATTAAAGCATTTAAGAAATCTTATGCTTTTTGATTCTTATGAGAAATGTAGCAAAGCATCATTTTCTTTCTGATAATCATTGTGGGTCATATGGTTTTAACAATTAAATCAAATGGTTACAGGAACTATGTTGTGTTTTTTGAGATTAGGGATGTCAAAGGTGATATCACTTACCTAGTTCATAGGGAAACTGAAAGGAAGCGACTGGAAAGAGACTTTTTTATGTGTATCCTTGTCTGTGTATATGCGTAATTCTTATAATATTTTATGGTTTTATTCATTGGACATCTGTAATATACTTTATAATCAGGTATGGCAGTTTAGGCGGCTTGTACTTGAAGCACTTAATGCTAACTTGCGGGAGGAATTGGATTTCTTGGATGACATTGCTGAAGACAACTCTAAGAACTACCAAATTTGGTAAAGCTATAGTACGCAGCCATTTTTGTTACTAACTTAATAACTGTTTATTGCTTTTGGTCATTGAGTTGCTGTTGGGCAAAACTGGATATGGTAATGCAAGTGTTTTGATGAGAATTCAATATGGTTTGTGAGGATAATTCTTATGTTGATATGGTTCTTTTAGACCTCATCTATTAAACAGTATTACTGCATATATTGAGAATTACTATCGTGCAATGATATTATCATTCTTATGCCAGCAGTGTTATATGAAGTTCATCGCATTTAAAGTCAATATGATTTCAATCATATTTCGTGTCTACATGTCCCATAATATGGAAAATGTGCATATTGAGTGTTAGTCTATGCTTTTTATCTACAACAAGAACTCAAGTTCTCTTCAGAGCCATTCTTTGGAAAATTGGCAAGAGGTAACATAATATAACAGTAAGATATAAAGTATCTAAAGAATATATGAACTCAATATTTAGCTTAATTTTGTGCAATGAAAATCTGTCAATTTAGTGGGATGCTAGATGAAACTAAGCCATCTCCAATGAAAAAATCAATGCACAGGTGTATCTCCTTAATATTTGCTTGAACCTATTCACGAGTGCCTACCTTTTCAAACACAACCAAGCCAAGGGACAATGAAGTAGACTCTTCTGCTTAGTTATGATTCCCACGTCTTTCAGTTTATATAACGTGTGACTCCTGAAAAACAACAAATGAATTCCAGAGAAGGTCATTGCTAGAGTCTGAGTTGCTTAAGGTAGTTTTGGCTCATATTCTTGATGATTTTTACAGTCCAGTAAAGAAAGATCCAGGAATTTACCTCACATCCATTCTTAACAAAGAAATTGTTACCCCCGTCTATAAGGAGGATTTAAACAACTTCATAATCCCATGAGAGCCTAATTGCCCGAGACGAGACTCATTCTTGGTTTTAAACTCACCTTTCTGTAGTTCTTTGAAATACTATGAAGCTGTTCATATTAAAAAATGTTTAAATATCTAGAATGCGTCTTTATGAATTTTTAGACGTGAAAGATGGAGATAACCCTAAAATGGATTTGAACTTTAGAATGAGCAGTTACTACAATTTTGTGATATATTGCATTCTACTTCTGGATAAATCTTTCAGCTACTGAACTTACTATCTCCTTCATCACCTTCTTCAAGTGGGAAAAAAAAACGAAACAAAAACAGAATTCTGGATATGGAAGTCTTCAAAGATATTTATCATTAGCCCCTTCAGAATATATATATGAAAGAGATGTGTGTATGTGCCAGACTTTAGGCCCATACTTGGCTGATGAAGCATTTCTGAAGCTGCTGATGGAGAAATGCTTTGAGAAACAGCAGTTTTTAAATTTTGCATTCTTATTTCAAAATGAATAAATAAGCAAAAGCTTTTTTCAAAAGCATCTCTAGCATAGCTTCCTTAGAACATTTTTTTTTTTCTTTTTGTTTGAGTTAAGCTAAATTGGAAGTTAAAACAGCTCAAGTGCTTTTGGCTTAAACACAATATATTGCCAATTGTATGCAATTGAGAAGATCCTTCACATTTATAAATCTTTTTCCAAGTTGATCACAATTTTGCATGGAGATGCATTTTTCATTATCAATCAACTATCTTGTTGGAGGTCTGTAGGCATCACAGGCGGTGGGTTGCTGAGAAATTAGGAACTGATGCCAGAAGCAAGGAGCTTGAGTTCACAAAAAGAATATTCACACAGGATGCAAAAAATTATCATGCCTGGTCTCACAGACAGGTATTGTTTAATACATATCTTTCTGTCTTACTCCTTTGCAACAGGTAAAAGGTTCCTGTCTTTTTGATCAATGAAGCACCGGAACCCTTGGCTCTTGCTCTCTAGAAGGCACTCCTTTAGTAGTTGAAGTCTCTAACATAGACATCCCTTATTGCAGTGGGTTCTTCAGGCACTTGGTGGGTGGGAAGATGAACTTGCATATTGTCATCAACTCCTTCAAGATGACATCTTTAATAATTCTGCTTGGAATCAGGTAGAAATTGCAGGCGGGTGTCTCTTCATCTTTCTTAATTTTGTCATCATTATTTATCCTCTAGCTTCTTTTCGGTTACTTCAAACGAGTGATAACTGAGAAGTCTTTCTAGACATTAGAGCAATATTTTCTTCTACAACTGGATTAACATCTCAGTATAAAACTTTAAGTCAATGTATCCGAATGGCTCATTATTAACAGCTCTTTTTGGTTATTTGAGTTAAAATATCTAGAAAATAGTTTTTGGATATATGAGTCTATGTGCTGGCTGAAAATTACTATTTTATTCTGTTTGCAGAGATATTTTGTTGTAACAAGATCTCCTTCCATTGGAGACCTCAAGGCCATAAGACAATCAGAAGTGGCCTATGCGGTTAAAGCAATCATAACTGAGCCAGGAAATGAGAGTCCATGGAGATATCTTCGAGGTCTCTATGGAAAAGACACCAAATCCCTTATTGAAGATCCTCAAATTCTATCAGTTTGCTTGGAGGTTTTATCTTCCAAGAGTAACTTTGTCCATGCTCTAAACATGCTTTTGGACCTTCTTTCCCATGGTTTACGGCCCAGCCAAGGGTTGAGAGATGCTGTTTGCGCTCTGAATCCCGACTCGGGTACACCAGATTCAGACTTGACCACAACCATTTGTGTCATTTTGGAGCGTTCAGATCCTATCAGACAAAACTATTGGAACTGGCGGAAGAACATATTGACTAACCGAGCATCTTAATGTGGAAAAAACTAGAGATGGATTCTGTCTTGATAACTCTAGCCAAGTCATGAACTTTGGGTGTTCTATTCATCATCTTGATGAAACTGTGTCATCAGTAATCACTAAATTCTGAGACCCACTTCTCTTATGATTGACCTAACAGCTGAACTTTTGTTATGGCTTAGTTCCTGATTGACTATGTATCTTTTGAACTCCTTTTTAGTGACTGTAAACTTTGAATCTAAACACAAAATAGCAAATGAAATTTCACTACAAGACCAAAAACATGGAAAACAAAGTGTACTAAAGATATTGCAAGAGACAATATGGTGGCAAGTAACATGGGGTCATATTGTATCCTGTGTATGTACTGAATTAGATGCTAGATAGCCGAGAAAACAAAAATCCAGGATTTTGAACATATTGCAGAAGGAAGAAATGCAATAACTTTTCGATTTTTTTTGTCTTGACATTCATAAAGCTTTTGCTGATCAAAATAAAGGCAATGAACAGCTAGAATATACAACAAAGAATTGTCAAAAGATCTAAAAATTTATGATTTGATGGGATTTATTTCCTCCTTCCAGCAGAGGAGGATGGTATACTTCAAAACTTTGATGTGTTTGCTGTAGACTCATACTTGATTAAGTTGGGGAATATATCTGAGTGAAGCCGCATGCAGTTCATTGCCAGCTGAAATTTTGAGAAAAGAACAACTCAGTGAATCAATAATGGTCTTGCTGAATGATTTAGAATCATTGGCTAATAATACATAACAAAATACAAAGTTTCAGAAATCATTACTCAGCAGAAAGCCACATAAGAAAGTACCGAAAGCCTCATTCCCTTTGATAACATTACTCAGAAATGACAATATACAGAATCAATGCATGGCTCCGTTGTGAAAAGCAGGAGTCATGGAAAGATGATAGATACAAAATGTAACAATCACGAACGAGAAGCACATTGCAAAGCTCTCACAAAATGTAACCATGATGAAGAAAAGCACATTGCAAAGCTCTCAAGGGCTTACATTCCTTTTATCATCCTGAAATCATTGTACAGAGAAAATGACCATTGCATCCACATCTCACAGAAAGTTAAAATACCCAGAAAAGCAGCATTTCATGGAGGTAATCACATTTCTTGTTCCAATGCTTCTGGCTGCCAACATTTTCAAGAGCATGGATGTTGATGCATGCAGTACTGAACATGTTGGGAAATTTAAAGGAAGGAACTAAATGTGTTGAAACTGAAATAGGCAAACAAAATTGGACAATCTCTATTATGGATTTGGGCAATACAGCAACTCCATTGCTGGTTAAAGAAGCTCAGCCATGCCCCCATTTCTTAACTCCCAAGAAAACTTTAAGTTTTCTCTTTTGCATGGTGAAATTTCTTACTTCCTTCTATTAAGTTTATTCATAGGCAACATTTATACTATCTGGAGAGGAAGAAATAAAAGCTTCATGACTAAAACTTCTCGAACATTCTAGAAGAAATAAATTCATATATCAACCACAAAACCTGCTGCAGATTGACATCATAAGACCTTAATCCTGGATTGCCCACATTGATCATCATATGGCATGAATCAGGACAAAAGGACAAGGAAGTTTATAATGTCCCGGATTATCAGTTTATCAACCATAGACAGAAAAGATGGGGATAAGGCATAGTAGAAATCCTAGAACAAATACTATCGTCTAAATTGGTGACAGCTAAGACATGGATAGCAGCATATGCTCCAAGAAGAAAAAATGCCTACTTTAGGCTGATGGGGTATCCAAAGGAAACAAAGGAAGAAAACATAGAATGAGAAGTAGGATTTATAGGATAAAATTTAGAGAAGAGAAACAGGACAGGACAGGAGAACTATATTTTAAAAGATATATTAACAGTATATTAGGTTGAAAATTCAAAAGAATTCTATTTATCCTGAACAATTCATGTGATCAAGAGATCATATCATGGATGCAGGAAGTGCCCATTAGAGCCTTTGGTTGTCATTAACTTTCAAACCAAGAATTCTAAATCTTAAAATGATTTCAAAGGATATAGTGCAAAAGCATGCCAAAAGAACTTTCTTCATTACTAGAGGAAAAGACATGTGATAATTCAATAAAACATTGGATCTACAAGTTGAAAGATGAAATTTTTTTTTTAAAAAAAAGAAGAGTAAATCTTGTAATCAATGTTGTTTGTTTAAAATATGTAAATAATATTCCTTTTCTTTCTTTTCTTACCAGCTGGGAAGCGTGCACTTGTTTTCAGGATCTGATTCACATTTAGAATGAGCCATATGAGCATGTACTCAAACCAGCAAAAAAGGCAGCCTCTTAACCATGGATATATGCTACATCATAAAGATGATATGGGCAAGCAACATGAAACTGCCAAAAAAACCCATTTTCCAATTACCCTGCTGCATAATAAGATTCTACCTGTGCCACAAGAAGAGCATGTTCACCTGTGACAATTTTGTGTTCAAGCCCAGGGCGAAAGGAAGCAGAGGCCTGTTGCAAGAAACTCTTAATTTTAGTGGAATACTAAAACACTAATCAAATGACACATTGAAGGTCCAATTCAGGTAAAAAGCATTTAAACACATATTGTAGAACAGCAAATCTGCAACAAGAAACAGCAAATCATTAAACAAAAAAGGGAAGACCAGAGAAAAATAAGATATTACAAAATTGATATGAGAAGGCCCCAAGTCCAGTAATTACCCCCATATACATTCAGATAAATCAATTTAACACTTAAACAAAATATCGAAAAAAATGCCTGAACCAATATGTTTACAGGAAAACAAAAATGCATATGCCTAAAGGTATCAGCAAACAAACATACAGGTGCATACATGTAAATATGTACATGTCTACACATGTACAGAATAAACATACATATGTCAAGGTAAATAATAAAGAAGAAAGCATGTACATATTACATAGGAGACAATTTCCTTGAGTAAAAGTGCAAATCATGTCCAAGAAACGATTGAGTTGTTATCCTTGATTTCAAGTGATTTTCAATGCATTGACAATTGCAGGCAACGAGGAGAACAAATCAAATGATGACAAAGGTAAATGCATATTAGAGACCATTTAAAGGATCCAAAAATAGAAATCCAACCACTAAATTTCTTACAAGTCAAATTATATTGAGAAGAAATTACAATCCTAGTCACTTGTAGAAAATTGAAGAATTACAACAACTAAAAAAAGAGAATATCCAGTCATTCTTGAGCAACTACTAGAACAAAAAAGGAGAAAAGCATACCATAAACTTTTATCTACCATTCCAAAGCTATTTTCTGGCTCCACAATTCAATAATGGTTTCACCTTCATTATTTGAGTAATTCTGTTCTGTATACCTTCTTCAATTTGTTCACAGAGTTTCCTATCCAGCAGATCCATCAGCCCTAAAGAAGCTAGCAAATCTCTAACCAGTTTATAAGTGTAGTCTCTTGGAACTAATCCTCGCTTTACCAACTCAACAATGAAATGTTGTGCCTCAACTGCCCTTCCTGCCTCGCACAGAGCATGAATGATGGATGTATAAGAACTGGTAGTTGGTGTTCCATGATTCTGCTCTTCCATTCTCCTCAACATCTCAATTGCCTTATCAGTCTCATTCACAGAACTATAGTACCTAATAAACGAGTTATAAGTCACCCTGTTTGGCAAACAGCCACTCCTTAGCATATCATCAAGCAACTCACGAGCTCTCCCAATCCTGTAGGTCTTACAGCATCCATTAATCAAGCTATTGTAAGTCACAACATCAGGTTTAAACCCTTTAAAAAGCATTATCCGAAACAAGTGATTCGCCTCCCATATCCGTCTCCTAGTGGCTTTCCTACACCCAGTTTCCAACCCATACCTACAATATGAACTAATCAAGATTGTGTAAGTGAAAATATCAGGAGGACATCTAAAGCCAGGCAATTCCATTTGTTCCAACAAGAACTTAGCTTTCTTGAAATTCCCAACTCTACAAAGTGCATTAATAATCGTATTATAAGCAAAAACATCAGGCTTACAATGGAACTGTTTCATTCTATAAAATGCAGACAAAGCTTCATCAACGAACCCCTCTTCCCCCAAAACCTTTATAACGCAAGTCACAGTTGCAGTATTTAGAATCCCTCTTTTTGACATTTCTTTAAGAAATTCCCAGAGTAATCTTAAACCGTTCCCTTTGGCCAAAACAAGTGCCATCTCTCTACAAGTATGCTCATTGTGAATAAACCCACAATGCGTTTCAGCCCAATAGTAAAACTCCAAAGCTTTGTTCAAACCAAGTTTTACCTTTTCTGGGTCTCTATGAGCAGCGGGGCCAAGAACCAAAATACCATTCTGAGCTTTGAAAGCTTCCATGTTGAGCCTTCTTTGTTTGAGAGGGGCACGGTATCGAAAGCCCTTTTGGGAGCCAATTGATCTTGGGGATCGAAAGAGGAATCTTGGCATACATCTAAGAACATCGGTGACAGTTTCTGTAGTCCAAATCGAAGCAGCTGAAGAAGGGTGCCCAGTTGAAGCTGAGGCTAAAACTCTTGATTCAAAGGTCTGGTTTTTAATGATTGCAGCAAATACTTGATTCACAATACAGGATTTACCACTGAAGAAGAGATGATTTAGAGGCGTTGATGATAACATGAATATAGAACGTGCCTTTTCTCCCTCTTCCCAGACTCTCCGTTGAACTCAGTGGCTGACTGCTTGAGAAACTTGGGACCGGGGTGCAAATTAGTCCTTACCGATAGAAAAAGTTTCACTAAAGACCTCGTTGTCTGCTTTTATTCTCTAAAGACCTCCACTTCTTTATTGAAGTTAAAATTTTCCGATAGCTATTTATTTTTTTTTAAAAAAAAGTGACAATAAATTTCATAAGTTTTCGAAATGCCATCTGAATTAAATTAATAACAGATTGATTTGAGGTCAATAGGCACCAAATTTTACATCACTTGATCATGATTGTAGCAAAAATTAAGTTAAACACCAATGTATTAATAGATATTATTTTTTATCTTAAATAAGCATAATTTAAAATAAATCATTTTCTAATAATGTAATTTTTTTATTATTTCTCACTAGGCATTCACATAAGCATGTCATTGATGATAGACTAAAGGTTTTATAATTATTTGCCTCGAAAGTATGCATGTTAAATTAAGTAATATTAATAATAAATCAAAAATCAAGAGGGAAGGTTTTGTATTTATAGCAAACCTTAGGGGTTCCTGTAAATTACCCTTTTCTAGAGCCCTTATCTCTCAAAGCCAAAACCAACAGAAACACAAAACAAAAGAATTACCCGCGCCTCCGTTTCTCTCGCTGTATCTCTCTCCGCCGGCATTCCTCGCACAGTCACGCATTGGAACTCATCAAGAGGATTGGCTGAATAAGCATATGATGGGGTTATGTCGGTGGTTCTACAGCACCAGAAGGAGCAGAAAACTCATTTTCTCAGATTCTTCTTCTTCTTCTTCTTCTTCTTCTTACCTCAAACAACCACCACTTGTTCGACATTTTTCCACCTCTAAACCCTTTGCTCCTCCTCCATCTCGTCCCCTTCGAAGAGTTGTTGTAACTGGTAGTTTCTTTTCCGTCTGTGTTTGTGTATTTGTATGTATTGCATCATTTTTATAACATGTGGAAATTTATCACTTCTGTTCTCTTTTAACACGAAACAACAGAGAAAAGTTTGGAAATTTTGAGAATACGAAACTTATTCTAATCTGTATGAGATTGAATGCTTTCTTTTGGCTTGGAAATGCATTTTCTGGCTAAGGATGAAAACGTGTCTCAGTTAAACATTTTTAAAGCAGGATATTTTTCAATCACAGGGAGTTTTGAATTTTTTTATTTGCATCTATGCACTTAGGGATATGATCTGGAGTAAAATTTTCACTTAAACTGAGTATAATATGAAGTTTTGTACTTTATGACGTTTTCTGCAGAAGCGTACTTTCAAGTTGTGGCCAATGAGCTTTTTGTTTGATGATGACATAGTTCTAGTTTATCCTAGGGGTTGATATTTCATGATTTTATTGTAGCTATTGTTGCTATGAGACTTGTGATCATATGATTTCACTTTAAATATCACTATAAATGGAAGGAATATCAGAAAAGTAATTTCACTTTTGGCTTGTGCTCAGAAAATGTAGTTGTATGAGAACTAACAAGGCAGCTCATTCTTGTATTTTGGTGTTGCTGCAGGCATGGGGATGGTGACACCTCTGGGCTGTGG
This sequence comes from Parsonsia alboflavescens, assembly GCA_028571225.1. Classification (NCBI taxonomy): domain Eukaryota; kingdom Viridiplantae; phylum Streptophyta; class Magnoliopsida; order Gentianales; family Apocynaceae; genus Parsonsia; species Parsonsia alboflavescens. The sequence goes on from JAOXNR010000029.1 coordinate 15,251,229, forward strand.
AGTGGAAACGACTTGGAAGCGCTTAACAGAAGGCAGATCTGGGGTGAGAGCAATCACTCCAGAAGATCTACAAATGAGGGAATTTGATAGAGAAACCCAGTTGCATACATTTGATCATTTGGCATCAAAAGTTGCTGCTTGCGTGCCTTGTGGATCCAAGAAAGATGAATTTAATGTGGATATATGGCTCAACTCCAGGGTATATCCAAACTCCCAACTATTGCCATGAGGAATACTTATCTCCCTATCAGTTTAATTTCTTAGAATTTGCTCACAGGGTCTTCAAGATTAAAGTTTTTGTTTGAGGAGAAGAATTATGCTAACATATGATCCTAGAAATATCTTGTTTGCAGATATCAAAGCTTTGAGAATGTTTTCTTTCCTTCATTTCATGAATCACTTGTTCTTCTATGAGAACATATCTTCATTTTCTCCTTAGTCCATAACCTACAATTACACAAATTGACCAAATTTCTACCTTTGACTTATTAGCTCTACCTTTAAGTATACAGTTCTTTCGAATGAAATTCCGTAACCAATTTAACTATGCTAAAACAAATTTACACTTGTGATGGTCAACAGGTTCTCTGCTAGGAATGCAATTGTTGTCACTGTTAGGAATTTCTGTAGTCTACAACTGTTGCATCTTTAAACTATTCCATCTTTTGCTCCCCTTCTTTTCAGGGTGTGCAGTTTGATGATGAATGTTTTGACAAAAGCATTTTATTTGCAGGATCACAGATCAATCGCAAAGTTCATAGGTTATGCCCTCTGTGCAGCTGATGAGGCTCTTAAAGATGCAAATTGGTTACCAACTGAGCAGCATATGAAGGAGAGGACGGTAATGAGCAACTTTACAAGGATATGCTAATAAGATGTGATTTGGATAACTTATTTTAACATGAACACCATCAGGGTGTTTCCATTGGTGCAGGAACTGGAAGCATCTGTGATACATTAGATGCATCAAGATTAATCTGTGAGAAGGTTTGTTGATTTATCTTCCCTGTATTTGAGTTTTGCTGTTACATCTTTAGCAACAAGGCCAAGTTGAAAATTTGAAGTTTTGCTGTTACATCTTTAGCAACAAGGTCAAGTTGAGAATTTGAAACAATCATGGAACTCCAGAGTACGCCTTAACTAAATGATTCTCTGTTTGAATGCAGCGCATACGACGGTTGAGTCCATTCTTCATCCCTCGCATACTTATCAATATGGCTTCTGGTCATGTGAGCATGAAGTATGGGTTCCTCGTAAGTATACATTACACAGCTTAAGATTAGGATGAGACAAATTTTTTAGTTAAAAAAGAGTAGAAGAAGATGGTAGTCACATCTGAGGAGAAGCAAAACTACCCTCCTTTTTTGACATTTCTCTTCACCTTTTCCAGCACTTTCTTGATTAATGTATTTATTACTATTACTTTTAGAACACAAGCTATACTTGCATTTTCTAGTGTTGATTTTGAATCTAGGGCCCAAATCATGCTGCAGTGACAGCTTGTGCTACCGGGGCACATTCTATTGGTGATGCTGCTAGGATGATTCAATTTGGAGATGCTGAGGTTATGGTGGCAGGGGGTACAGAAGCCAGCATAGATGCTTTGTCAATAGCTGGATTCTGTAGGTAATTTTTATTATTGTACTGATTGCAGTGTTTGCATAAATCTGTTATACCTAAGATATTTGTCTGCTTTATTGCTCATTGGTTTGGGCATAAGTAAAGGGTGGATCTTCGTACATACCCAACTGAATTAAGGAAAAGTAATTCTGGTCCTTCGGTAGCTAGATTAATGTGGTCTTAATTTCATGAAGGATTCAAAGAGGTAGAAAATGTGCAGAGTCATTTAGCTAAGATGTTCGAAGTGAGGATTCCATTTCTCTATAGAAGTGTAGGCCCGTGTTGAAGAAAAGAGAAATTCATAATGGATTCAAGTTCTCATTCTCAGTACTGTCCTTGGTGTCTGGTCATGCCTTTATAGCAAATTTTAATTGGAGTGGAACTCAATGCCTTCTGCCAGACTATACTGGACTTGAGTTTTCTAGTTACTCTCAATGGAAAAAATAGTCTGCAGAAGGCAAATGGACTTAATAGAAAAGATATGTGGGGTGGTGTTTTGAACATTTTTTAGCTTGATATACCTGTATAACGTAGCTCCTTCCCCATGAAATACCTTTCTTTCAACTATGTTTTAAAAGTAATTGCTCCTACTTTTTGAAAAGGGTGAAGTGCTCCATTCCTATACTGCCTATCTAGGTCCATGTTCCTTTCTCCTATTATCAAGTATGTAAGTGATTTTTTCACTCTTTTAGCCTTTTGCCTGCCCTTCATATTCTTTGTGATCCAAGCGACTGAAATGCTCTTCTAAATTAATCTAGAAAGTTAAAATCTTCTCTTCATTAAGATTTCTTTTCACAGATGAATGGATAGTGGTGTATAATTAACACTCCTGTCTGTAAATTCCCAAAACTCTTTATGAGGTGGTAACTTTTCACCTGGCAATCAAAAAATAATAATTAACTCTTTATCCAAAATTGAATATTTGCGTTTATTTATATGCTTTTATAAAAACTAAGACAATGATCCCCTAACATGGAGCCACCATCATCTTTTGACTACCACAAATGTCCAGTCCAGCAAACTTTTCACTCTAGATATCAGGCTGTGAAGGGAATTCTTACTTTTATTCCAGTAGTTTCTTCTTATGAAAATTGCCCAAGGCCTGTGCTTCTTTTAACCCAATTGTAGGTTATGCCAGTCAAACACTCGTATGTGCTGAAATTTGTTGGAGTTTGAAAAAGATGACTTTTTAAGTTTCAATATGAGTAATGATATAATGTAAAGCATTCAAGTCGACCTTTACTTAAATCCAACAGATCTTTTCTTATTTTCCTCGAAGTCAAACATTGTCCTGATAAATGTTTTGAATTCCACTTCAACTAGGTATACTAGATGTATGCTTCTAGGAAAGGCATGGACAATCCTTACATGATTTGCCTTTTAGAGTGGAGTTAGGCTCAAGCCTAAATTCCATCAAATATGATTGCAGTCCTCCTGTTTGACATCTCCCAATAAAATACCAGCTCCCCTTTCTCGTTCTAGGTCCTTAAGCTCTTGACTTCTGCTGTTGCAGTGGTCTTCATCACTAAAGTTCTGGTTTATTTCAAACAGATTCACATAAAAAACTCTAAAAATTTAGTTTAAACATGGGTTCAGTTTCCAGCCTTAAAATCCTAGCTTTGGACAAATTCAAAAATACAAATTCTCATTTTGAGTTCAAGCTGGTAGTCACCGGATGAAAATCAGGCTTAAAAAATGCTTTCAACAGACAGCTGCATTTTATAGAAACTGAAGTTCAAGTTGGCAACGGCATTTAAGATTAGTTTAGATTTTAGTTCAAATTAGTCTGTAGAAGCTTAGTGGGGTAAGTTAGCCATGGATAATTGGGGTGTGGGGGAAGAACTATGAAGAAAATTTTGAGATCTAGCCAAGCATAAAAGTTCAACCTTTCTGGAAAAAAGAATCTAGGGGAAAGCACACACATGAAACTATTAATGATTTATACTCCAAGTGCAGGTTAAGGGCATTGACTACGAAGTACAATTCTGTGCCTGAAGGAGCTTCTAGGCCATTTGATTGTGGACGTGATGGATTTGTGTAAGTGATTCATTATGCTTTTATAACACTTGCAAGCTTCTTAAACTTCCTATCAGCTGTATCTATTTTCCTGATGCAGAATAGGTGAAGGATCAGGTGTGCTGGTTTTGGAGGTGAGTTATCAAGCACACTTTTGGATGGTAGTCAAATTTTCTCTGTTTCTTTTTCCTAATTCTATTAAATAAACAAGAATTATTCATTATAATGTATGGCAGTGTCCAATTATCTTCTGAAGTTGTTTTGTTGTTGTCTTGTGATAAGTATTGTATTTGAATTCTTTTTGCTTGTTTTTTCTAATTCTATGAATACAAAAGATATCCTAGTATAACATGTATAGTAGAATCCAATTATATTCCAAAATTGCTTTCCAGTTGACTAGTGGTAGCAACTATACATTCAACTCCTAACTTTAGTTTTAAAGCAAAATCTAATATCTTACTCTATTTAAGACTTCCTAATGTAATATGTAGATACGCATATATTGCATTATGGTAGTTCCAGTTTGGCATTAATTTATTACTATGATGATGATGGGACTTTTACACTGAAAAATTGACAATAATTTTCACAATTCTTTCAATATATATAGCTTTTTCCCTCAATATAATCATGAAGGGTTGTAATGAGCCTCTAACCTGTTATTATGGTATTCGCAGTTATGAAGTAAAGGCATGGTTGTGATCACTCAACTGGAATATATGCCTCCATAACATCTAGTGTTTCCTAAATGATGCTTCCATCTTCTGATAAGTAAATATATTTCTCGCCATGGTCCTTTACTTAACTCTGTCTGACACTCTTAATTTTCACAAGGAGCTGGAACATGCCCAGAACCGTGGAGCTAAAGTATATGCAGAAGTACGAGGATATGGGATGTCAGGTTCAGTCTTTGTATTTCGTTTGTGCTATGGAATCACTTGCACATTTCCCTGACATTTCTCGACCTTGTATATCTGATAGATTACTATTTTGATTCATGTAGTTGCATTTTTCAGGTGATGCACACCACATTACTCAACCACATGCAGATGGAAAAGGTGCCATTCTAGCAATGACCCGTGCTTTAGAGCAGGTAAGAGTTTGTGCTGTTTCAAATGCCTAAGCATAAAAGAAATTTGTACTCAAGTACTATCTCTATTGTCAATTGTCCAATTTAATTGAATCCCCAGCGTTTTGATGATGAAATTTCTTAATTGAATTCCCTTGTCTGGGTGAACTGTGGTTTTCTACTCTCTAAACTCCTAAGAGAATAATTGTGTTGCATCTGGTCTCCTTGTCTGCAGTCTCATTCTGTATCAGAATAGGACTCATTTTACTGTTCTATTAGATGTCTTGCCACATACTGTAGTTGCCCTCGCAATCATGTTTTTCCTTTTTCTGTAGTTTAGTATTCCTGGTTTCCTGTCTCTCATTTGTGTAGTGGTATGACCCAACAGAATTTCCCCTTGCTTCTCCTTTTCTTTTTAGGGGGAACTCTTGGTTCTAGGAGAGGGGGATGAATAGTTGGGAAAAGGTCTTCATATCTACTTAATATTGTTATGCCAATAATGATGTCATTTATTTGTGGATGACAGTCTGGTCTTCTTCCTGATGAAGTGGATTACATTAATACCCATGCTACATCAACACCTCTTGGTAACTGTCTTTTACAGAACTCTGTAATCTATGCTCCCAGAATTGCTCGTATGCGATGTTTAATATTTCTTTGTGCATCACCAAAATATTTAGGTGATGCAGCAGAAGCTAACGCAATAAAGGCTGTATTTTCTGGGCATGCAACATCAGGTGCTTTGGCTTTTTCCTCTACAAAGGTAATCTCTGAAGTACTAGACATCATAAGACAGCACAAAAGGAAAAATAAAGTGTGGTATCATATTTTAAAGCTCGCGAAAACTAATCTACTTCTAGGCTTCAAAATTCATAGAACGGAATATTGTCAGGGAAGCTCGTATGTTGATATGTCGAACCATAATATTTTACTCTCGGTGCATCTGCTCCAGTCGGCGTACCAGTAGTTGCTTTTAATTGTTTTAAGTTTTTATTTTCACTTTATCCAGTGAAGAACTGTTTCGGTATCCTTGATTTCATTTAATTTCTTTGAAATTTTTTCTAATTTGTTCTACCACACACTGATTTGTTTCAAGTTGTATGTCACATGCAGGGTGCCATTGGTCATCTTCTTGGAGCAGCCGGAGCCGTGGAAGCCATTTTTGCAATTTTGTCCATACACCATGTAAGTGAAATTTTTTATACAATCTTCAGGTTCTTTTTTCCAATTCAATTTTTTTATCTCAACTTTTATTCCATTCAAACTTTGTTCCAATCCCACAGATTTCCATTAAATATAAGATATTAAATACTTTATGATAATAACTACATCTTTAAATAGTATACTGACTGTATTTATACTATTATAGTACTATCATATCAAATCAAAAATTTAAATGCATAACAAAATATCATTATCCAAATTTTTGTTCTCAAAATTAAGAGAAACTACACAAAAAGATAAATACAGCACAGCTTCTTATCTTCCAGAATGGTGATCAACATTTCTCCGTTAACTTCTCAATCCGAAGCCTGAATTGATAGTGTTCTGAAGTTGATGCCTTCAGCTGAGTTGTCTATAGGATTGGGTGCAAGATTTCATTGCGTCATGGATGAGGCTGGACAATTCCTTTATTGAACTCTAATATAAACTAACTGTAAAATACTGACTTCCCAAATGAGTTTTCACTTGCAGACTCTTTAAATTTCATTTTATATAAAGAATATTACTAGTCCAAGTATTAATCTTTAGGTTGTATTATTTAATCCTTAGATGATATTTTGAGGTTACATTATTGATTTTGAAGATAGCTATCCAGGTATTAGTCATCTGGAATGTTTCTTCATCTGTAATAGACAATCCCCAGAATTAAGAAAGTTTCATCTAACCCATAATTAAGGAAGTTTTCATCTAACCAGTTTGTGTTCGGTGTCTTCCCTAACTTGTTATGTACTTGGTATTTTAGCGTTCCTATAACCGTTTGGATTATGAACGTTATTGTAGGGAAGTGCTCCGTTAACCCTTAATCTAACAGAACCAGATCCAGTTTTCAGCAATGACTTCATGCCTCTTACTGCTACTAAGGAGACGAGTATAAGAGCAGCTCTCTCAAACTCATTTGGTTTTGGAGGAACAAATTCTTCATTGCTATTTGCTTCTGTCTTATAAAAAAATGAAGATTGATTCCATCACCTTCAGAACATAACTAAAGCACCCACTTGGCTGATGTCTTTGAAAATGAAGATATTTCGGTATGAGATGGATGATGGTTCATGGATGTCCTTGTCCTTCTGATCAATTGGGTTTCTTATAATCACCCAATCATCTGTTCCTTTTTGTTCAAACATTATAACTTTTAAATGATTGTTTCTATTTAGTCATTTGGTATGTGATGAGTAGCGTGGAGTCAATCTCGTGGGTTGTGTAATGTTTTGGGAATGGAGACTTGAGAATTCTGTATTGAAGTGATATCCTATACAACAGCAAGTTAGTCACCTGGCAATCACCGAACAAATTCCTCTCTAGTAATAATAGCAACTGCTTCAATTTTTTTAGGAACCATCACCCAAACCTTAAATTGTCTTTTTTAATTATTAATGCATTCTTGGGGCATGGGACCTCGTATGTATCTCAATTTTAAATTACTGTCTCTCTTTTTTATGCTTAGTTGTGCTAGCTCAACTAAAAGATTAAATTACTTTCAGTTTCTGTTTTGAGGAGAGATAATTATAACTTAAAAAGATTAAATTATCTTCATTAATTTTTTCTTAATATCTACTACTTTCAATTTCAATATATTCCATTAAATGATTCTATAAATTGAATCCAGAATATAAAAGTAAAATTACTCTTAAAAATAATTAGATTAATTATATTAACTACTTTTTTTTATCTGTGCAAAAAAAAGAACCAGGACTATTTTATGGGACAGAGGCAGTATTATATAAGTGAGTAAAAATAAGGGGGGACTATTTTTTCTATCTTTTGAGAAAGACACAAATAAAAGATGAGGAGACCAGATTCCATTCCCAAAAACAAATAAAAGATATTCCACGCCATGAAGAAAAGAAAACTGCGGATACAATGCAATTAGCAAGAAGCCAAACATCAAAAAAATTTCTGATAAACATGCATGTAAGGTGTAAGAGGTTGAATTTTTCAGGATTCAGAGTACTGCATACATCAATTACTCACTGAGCCGTCCCTGCCCCAAGAATCCATTGTGCCAGATGAGTCAAATATGGCTCTGCACGTGAACTATTGCTCAAGATTGGTGCCAAGCTTTGTAGCTCAGCAGTAAACTCTCTCTCAAATTTCCTGCATATCCAAATATGAATATAAGTGAAAAGGGATAAATGAAACTAGCGGAGGCTGAGTGTTTGCATGTAATTTAAACATACAGAATGGAATCAATAAAAATTGCATTTTCGGGAGCAAATTTCAGTGTCTGTGATCGTGTTCTCAGTTTCAGTTGTCCATATTTTTCCATTGCAGGAGAAGAAGCAGATGCCTCATTGGTTGCATTGTCACTCGAGGGGGAAATCAAGCGTTGGATTGCTGATGCATATTGCAGACATATAAGTTTCAGCCTCTCTACCTTCTGCAGTAAAATAATTTGCAATTTTATCAATAAAATTCAAGGATGTAAACTAGCACCTTACAGAAAAGGCATAACAAATTGCCAAACAAAAAGGATTAACTGAAAAAGGAACCAGAATTTAATATCGTTGCTGTTCTCCAGCCACTCCCTCACCCAACGCACAAGAGAGAATTTGTTACAAGCAATAATATTATAACTAACCTTGAGAAGAACAGGTGAAAGAAGTAAACATTCTCTGAGACACTTCTCAAGAAAAAGATCATGATACTGGATAACCTGTTTCAGAAAATTGCATGAGATAAACAGAACAAGATATGGTCAACAACACAACAGGTGGAGAAACAGGGTAGCATCTCACACAAAGAAAATATAAATTGTTTATTCAAAGCATTGAGGCTTAGAACTTGACATAATAGTATAATAGAGGAAATTATATTCCTTACCTCATCTATGCTCTTTGCATTTTGAAGCCTATTATGCATTACATGCCAATTTGGCTCCAAAACCTGAAGTCAAATGGAAAGGCAGTTAAATGATAAGCTTAGAAGCAACCTCACAGATAAGAATTTTCAGAAATATCAATGTGGAATAATTCTACAGATATTCTATAAAAAGAAATCTTACATAAACCAAAACCTAAATTATGACATATAAATCCGTAATAATAAGAGAATGAGTAGTAATGTGGTGAAACCTACCTCAAAGGTCAAATAGTGTACAAGGCTATTAATAAATCTGAGCATGCTTCGACATAGCAATGATGATACCGAGATTACAATCCCTTGCATGTCAAGTCTGCGAACACCCTACAGGAGAGCGGGGAAAGCATTTAGGCAATTCTCAATGGTAAGAGCAAGGAGAGAATAACCAATCTTCCAACTGTACATAAATGAATTTCAATCACCATACTTGATGTACTTGCCATGCTGCACAGAGCTGCCCGTTGACGTGCTTGCAGTGAAATAGAAAGCGAAAAATTAGCTGATATTTTGTCAATGCTTTTCTTGAGATAACAAGGGATAATGGCCATTGCACCTGCAAAATGATTGGAGATTACATGTCAGATGAGAAGATGAAACAAAATTGTACACGAGTTACAAGGATATTATCTAGTTTATAAGTTAATACATCTTAAATGTTTTGAACTAATAATCTCCAACCCAGATTCTTTCTATCTTGTGCAGAACATAAATTAGGAGACATGATTTTTCTGTGAAAGTCATCAAGCATAAATATATTGAGAAAAGCAAAAGAACCTTTGCTGCTAAACAAACGTGCACAGCCAAACAAATCTTAGATAATAAAGGAAGAAAAGAGAAGGATGCTTCAATCAGATTGAGTGAAAAAACCATAAATGAGATCATCATGAGAAGTAATCATTATTCTGTTGCTGCATTGAGGAAATATTTTGCATATATGGGAATCCCCCTTTCTTTTACGCTTCAAAGTTCTTCTGCTCTCAAATTATCCCAATCAAAAAATTGTTAAGTAGGAGGGACAGGTCAACTAAGGCTGTACTTAGCCAGCTTCTCCAAACCAAGCCAATCTATTGTGACTGCAGTTTATTCATCAAGTAAGACTAGCTTCCAATTGTTTTTAGCACTTAGTATGTACAATAAGGCAGAATCCTAATATATACAAACCTTATAACTCAAAGAAAACGTCTCAAGCCCCGTAATGCTCACTAGTTCTTCCAACTCTTCACTATCTGAGACAGGCTGAGTAACATCAAGATCCTTCAGGGTATTCAACCTTTTCAACAATGTAGTATTTTCCTGCGAAGGTTCAATCCTTCAGCATAGGTAATGCACATATGGCATTGTGTGAAATTAGAAAAATGATTTTAAACATTGAATTACTGGCAATATTTTGTCCAGAAAAGCATGAAAAAATAGTTACTGACCATACAACATCTCAAGTCTTCATGGCAAGGATCTGCTGCAGCAGCTGTAGTCCGCAGAGCCAGGTCCAAGAGAGACTATTTATCATGGAAAAAAAATTCGAGATAAATTCCGACTTTCAAATAGTTATAACTGTGGGAAAATTGCAGATAATTAGCTATCAATTAGCTATTATATTAAGTTTCCTATTTAACATATAATAGTTTAGAATTAGGCATGTATAGCTGTATTTCTTGTATATATTCTATTGTAAGAGACGTGTAATACAGAAAATCATCTTCCATTTTCTCAACATGGTATCAGAGCTTTAGGGTCCTTTCTGGGATTTTTTTCTCTTGGCCTTAATTGCCGAAGTTTGAACTTCTTTTTCTCGGCCTTCATTGCCAATTGTTATTTCCAACTTAAATTTTATTGCTATCATCTTGTTACTGTCATCTCATTTAAGAATGACAGAGAATAGTAAAACCCAATTGGTCCAACCTCCTACAGGTTAGATGGAAAAAACTACCTCAAGTCATCTCAACTTATTCGTACTATCTTGAAAGGATAAGGGAAGATCAGCCACTTCATTGGCACCACTCCTAAACCAGAAGATCCTAAATTTGCAACATGGGATGAAGAGGACGCTATGATCATGGCTTGGTTGTGGAGTTCTATGGTTCCAGAAATAAGTGATACTTGCATGTTCTTGCCAACTGCCAAAGACATATGGGAAGCAGTCCTACAGACCTATTCGAAAGCTAAAGATGCAGCACAAGTGTACGAGGTTAAGGTGAAAACCATGGCAGCAAAAGGAGGTAATAAATCTGTCACTGAATATGCAAATCAGTTGAAATCTTTGTGGCAGGAATTGGATCACTATCGGGTGATCAAAACCAAATGTCCCGATGATGCAGCAGTTCTAAAGAACTTCATTCAACAAAATAGGGTGCATGATTTTCTGGTTGGTCTTAATCAAGAATTTGATCAGGTACAAGTACAAATTTTGGGAAAACAAGAAGTTCCATCCTTTAATGAGGTAGAAGCTCTAATCCAAGCAGAAGAAAGTAGAAGAGGGCCGATGCTTGAACCACATACCACTGACAATTTGGCTATGTTGGCTGGTGGTAACACTACTGCCACAAAGATGGAGAAAGTAACAACACTTCCGGGAGGAAAAAGTGGTCAGTCAAAAGCCCAACACCATGATGGATTATGGTGTACTTATTGTAAGAAGTCCAGCCACACCCGTGAAAAATGCTGGAAAGTTCATGGAAAGCCTCCAAGCCAAGAATGGGGCCAGAGAGCACACCAACCACAAGAGAATGGACAGGTGCACATGGTTGCAGCAACACAAAATAAATCACCAGAGCCAAGGCTCAAACCAGAAGAGATTGAAAGGGTGAGATCATTCATCAACAGCCTAGAAAAGACTGATGGACCTTCAGGTACTTGTTCTTTGGCTTATTCAGGTAAGTTTCCAACTTCCATTGGATTATTTGTCTCGGATACAGCCTTGACCAACTCCTGGATCATGGATTCAGGGGCCAACGATCATATGACCCATTCATTTAATATTTTTTCAACCTACTCCCCATGTCCAAGCAATAGAACAATAGCCATAGCAGATAAATCTTTGCCCACTGTTGCCGGCAATGGAGATGTCAAAATAAACCCATCAGTAACCTTAAAAAATTCTCCTTCATCATCATCACCTTGGACATCCTTCATTTAGGGTTATCCAAAGGATGTTTAATCAATTGTTTAAAGATTTAGATGTTGAGAGATTTCAGCATGAGATTTGTGAGTTTGCCAATCATAAGCGTACATCTTTCTCAATTAGCAATAAAAGAAGCTCTGTTCCTTTCTATTTAATTCATACTAACATACATTTGGGGTCCATCAACTATTTCTAATGTTTCAGGGGCTAAATGATTTGTGTCCTTCATTGATGATTGTACTCATGTTACTTGGATTTTTCTGCTTAAACATAAGTCTGATGTTAGTTCTATATTCCCAAACTTCTTCCTCCATGATAAAAAATCAGTTTGGGGTCACTATCAAAAGGCTTAGGTCAGATAATGCTAGGGACTATTTCAATCAAACTCTTACCCCATTTTCTCAGAAAGAAGGAATAATACATGAGTCATCTCGTGTCAATACATCAGAGCAAAATGGAATAGCAGAGAGGAAAAATGGTCAACTACTTGAAAAAACTCGAGCATGGTTGTTTCAGAAAACAAAAATGCCCAAACTCTTTTGGGGGAAGCTATTCTCACAGCCACTCATTTGACAAATCGGTTGCCTTCTAGAGTCTTGGGATTTAAGAGTCCGATGGACATACTCTCAGCATTCTACCCTAACCTAAACACTTCAGACAACCTAGTTCCTAGGATTTTTGGGTATGTATCATTTGTCCATATTCAGAACCCAAATAGGGAAAAACTGGATCCAAGGGCTCTAAAATGTGTCTTTGTGGGTTATTCTTCAACATAAAAAGGGTACAAGTGTTATCATCCTCCATCTAAAAGGTTTTGTGTCTCAGTTGATGTCACATTCCTTGAACAAGAGTCTTATTTCAATAATCCTTATCTTCAGTGGGAGGACTCAACTAGGGAAGATAAGGAAGATTTTTTGCTTGATTTTTCAGCATTTCCTCTGCCTTTAACCATTGAGCAAACATCTGAATTTGTGCCCACACCCATACTTGAGCAAGAACCAACACAAAATGAGGCCAAAGAAACAACCATTTCTGATCAAGAAAATGTGAGATTTGCCAACGGTAAGCTGTTCACAAGGAGGAAAGTGGCTGTTCCTGAACCTATGTAGATCCAGGAGTCTAACTCAGATTCTTTGAATGAGGTAACAATTTCTAACTTTCCATGACAAGATAAAACTGAAATTCACGTGGATAATCATGGTCAAGACCTTCCAATTGCCCTTAGGAAAAGGAACTGGAGAATACAGAAATAGGCATGTTTACCCTCTTGCAAACTTTCTGTCATTTGATAACTTTTCACCACCTCATAAAGCCTTTCTTTTGAACCTAAATACTATCACCATTCCTTCCACCTTATCCGAGGCTTTGTCTAATGAAAAATGGAAACAAGCCATGAATTTGGAGATGGAGGCATTGGAAAAGAATAAAACTTAGGAATTGGTGAAGTTACCAACAGAAAAAAAAAACTGGTAGGTTGTAAGTGGATGTACATAGTGAAGTATCAATTGAGAGATACATCGATCGGTAGTCAAGGGGTATACTCAAACATATGGAATTGATTATTTGGAGACCTGTTGCAAAAATGAACACAATTAGAGAGCTCATATCATTAGCAGCTAATTATGGTTGGGACTTGCAGCAATATGATGTCAAGAATGCTTTCTTACATGGAGAATTAGAGGAAGAAATTTATATGGAGGTTCCACTAGGTTATGGGAAGAATTTGGTTGATAATACTGTGTGAAAGTTGAGGAAGGCGTTGTATGGCCTTAAGTAATTGCCACGAGCATGGTTTGGGAGGTTTGCAAGAGTTATGTTGGCAACGGGATACAAACAAAGACAAGAAGATCACACACTGTTTATCAAACATTCTTCATCAGGGGGAGTTACTGCCTTTTTGCTGCATGTTGATGACATGATTGTGACACGAGATGATGTTAAGGAGAAACTGGTGTTGAGTCAACGTTTGGCCAAGGAGTTTGAGATTAAAAATTTAGGAAGACTGAAAAACTTTCTTGGGATTGAAGTTGCTCAGTCTATACAAGGTATTTTCCTCCCTCAACAGAAATATATCACAGATCTCCTCAAAGAGATTGGTAAAACAGCATGCAGACCAGAAAGCACACCAAATAGATCCTCATCTTAAACTTGGAAAAGCAGAGGATGATGTTGCAATAGATAAAGGTATCAACGTTTAGCATATGCACTGAGTGTAATTAATCAATTTATGCATAGCCCAAAGAAAGTTCATTTGCATGCAGCTTATAGGATACTACAATATTTGAAGGGAACTCCGGGAACAGGTATCTTATTCAAAAGGAATGGAGGACTACTACTTGAAGCATACACTGATGCTGATTATGATGGTTCAGTTGATGATAGAAATCAACTTTAGGATATTGCACATTTCTTGGTGGAAATCTTGTCACTTGGAGAAGTAAAAAACAAAATGTGGTAGCTCGGTCTAGTTCAGAAGCTGAATTTCAAGCAATGGCTCAAGGTATACGTGAACTACTTTGGTTGAAGATCATCCTTGAAGATCTGAAAATTAAGTGGGACAGCCCTATGAGACTCTATTATGACAACAAATCGGCAATCAGCATAGGTCACGACCCAATATAACATGATCGGCCAAAACATATTGAAATTGATAGACACTTCATTAAAGAGAAGCTCGAAAGCAAATTGATTTGTGCATCTTACTTGTCTACTCATGATCATCTTGCTGATGTTCTCACCAAAGGGTTAAGTAACTCAGTTTTTCAGACCATTATAGCCAAGCCAGGAATGGAAAACACCTATTCACCAGTTTGAGGGGGAGTGTGGGAAAATTGCAGATAATTAGCTAATCAATTAGCTATTATATAGAAAGTTTCCTATTTAACATATAATAGCTTAGAATTAGGCAAGTATAGCTGTATTTCTTATTATGTTAGAACATCCCATGAATAATGGGATCTAATTTAGTAAATCAAGGGATAGGGATTAGATTGAAATTTGGTAGATTTCTTGTATATATTCTATTGTAAGAGATATGTGTAATATAGAAAATCATTTCCATTTTCTGAACAATAAATAAGATAAAGAAAAAAGAAACCTGCAGCTTCTCCACGGAAATATCATCTGCCTTCTTAGTGAGCTCTTCCCAAGCTATATCCATAAAGTGAACCAAGAAATCTCCCTGAGGAAATGAATATGAAGCTTTTACAGATTTAGTTCCTTCTAGTCAAGTTGGACAACTGACCTAACACATCTAATAATAGTAAATGAAGTTCAAAATAAAGCAATATGCAAATATCCAAAGTTTGCTGCTATTAGGTCATACATCTGAACTGTATTCTATTTAAAATTGCACTATTGTGAAGTCTAATGAAAATATCTTTATTTTTTCACAATATTTTGGCTTCTTAGGGCGCTCTCTATACCCACAAAGTGAACTAAGAAACACCCGAGGGAGTAAATATCAGGCTTTTGCAGATTTACTTCCGAAGTCATGTTGAATCTCCATGAAAGAAAAACAATGCTGACCTAGCACATATCCAATAATAGTACCATGGAGTTCAAAACAAAATAGTATGTAAAATATCCAAAGATGGTGACATAACGAAAGAGTTGCTTCCTTAGTTCATAGATTTTTTAATTACATTCTTCTTAAAAGTGCAGATATGAAGTCCAATGTAAAGATATCTTGGAGCGTTTATAATATCTTAAATCCCAAGGGTAAACTAGGAATGAAGGTCAAGTGAATTAGACATTCGGATGTCTGTAATTTAATGGAACAAATGAGCTGGTAGGGTTAGATTGTAAGCCTGGAGAAATAATTGCAAAGAGTTAGCATAAGGGTGTAGAATGTTGAGGAAACTTAGGCGATTACGACTATTTTATAAAATTTTAATGTGTAAAGTATTGTATATGTTACAGTTTTGGTTTAGTACTGTTTGAAAATGAAAAAATTTTCAAAACCAGAACAAATTTTCGATCTAGGGAATTTCTAACCGAAATGAAACTCGTCAGGTATTAAAACCGGTTTGGTTCGTCAGTTTGGTTTCAGATTTCTTAAATCCCAACATACCACAACAATTATGCAAATAACTAAATTTGGACCTCTACTCAACTCCCACCACCCACTCCAACTCTATTTAGAAACAGTTAATACCTGATCAAGAAGCAGATAGTGTTTGATTGACCGAAGTTTTGCCATCAGGTCATACTGCCAATAACAACAACAACAAACAAACAAATAAATAAATAAATTAAAAATATGACATCAACGACAGTATCTAAAAGGAATGAAATTAAATGAATATGCCTTGAAAAGACTGCAAAAAAAGTTCCAAAACCATACCTTCTCTTTGATGAGATTTAGTAGCTCACCACTGGCATAATCATAAGCAGACTTAATGCATTCAAGATAATGATGATTTGATCCAATGCTTGTCAACTTCGAATTCTCAGCTAGGGGGACCTATTATTTATATGATCAAATAGCATGCCACATTGAGAAAATAAGAGAGGGGTCGGTAGGGACTGGAAAGTGAGAAATAAATTTACATTTACACTTATAATACGAATTTGAAAGAACTAAAAAATACAGAACTACATTTTTACCTGAATGTTATGTCCACACTCTCTCATGACATTCAAATATTTTCCTGTAGTCAAAATTGTCTCAGCAGCATTTGCTAGAAAAGTAGGGATATCATCCTTTAGGCTGTAGCGTTGTTGCCAATACTTAGCATCATAATCTTGAGTAAGACTCTCCTGAGAAGGTTACAAACATGTCAGCAAGTCTTTTTGTCCAAGTTTAAGTCACCTGCAAAAGATAGCATACCTTCTGGAGAGACTTATTCTCGGAAATAAAAAATTCACCATAAGGGTCATCAATCACTCCTTCATATACCCACCTGAAATACACATCAGATTAAGTATAGAAGTCTAGAGAAAATAACCCATACCATACTGTCTATTTAACAAAATTTGTCCCCAAAGAATTTATTTGGTAAGATAAAAAATTTTGGCAAGAAAGTTGCTGAAACCAAAAATACGATTGATAAGATCTTTATTTCAAAGTTCAAACATTAGCATCAAGTAAAAAGAAACATTGCTGAATGACATTGTCACAGGCAAAGCAGCAAAGATAAGGGCCACACATAACAACTACTGAAGTCTGAAGAAAATTGATCAACTAAAAACATTAATAAACACAAGACAGAGGCAAAAGCAAAGCAGGGCAAATACATAAACAAAACTTAATGATGATGAAATTATATGAAGGAACAAATCTGGGTGAGTTAAATCAAGTTTAAATCACGGGAGTTTTGCCATGACTGCAACCTTATATATACTTAATTTGGGTACCTTTCTAGTATTCCAAGATATGCAGTATTTGCGCATTGTGTCATCTTTTCCATTAATGACCTCACTACATGATCACCGGCCATGGCCTTGACCTGGAAAAATAAGCATCATTTATTAACAATAATTAAAAATTTGGATAATGCAACTATGTTGACCAGAAGTGCAAATATATCAACAAAACTGGTCCAGTAGTGATTCTTACCTGGCTTTGCAACAGGTTGAGAACTGCAGAACCTACATAGTTACCAGCTGAAACTTTCTTTACCACTACAGATAAAGCTTGCATGGTTCCGATCATTGGCTGAATCACAGATTCAACAGCAGTTAAAGACGTTCATGAAAGCAAATCATACTGTCAAATTAAGACAGAGTTGGAAAAAGAATACCTGACAATAAAACCATAGTCCTTGGATCGAAAGTCTACCCAACCGAAATTGATGTTCAAGCTGGGCCACCATGGCTTGGTAATCCTATAAAGCAATAACTATTAGAAAGACAGAGCTTTAGCATTAAAGTCATATCAGTATCCAGAGAGGCATATAGTGGCAGATTACATCTCATTACTTCAAGCATGAAAATATTTAATACTACATTCTCTTTAAGTAGTCATATTTTTTTAACTATAACATCTTCAGATCTATGGCAACTCATTACAGATAGGATATGATTGAATAGGCTCCAAAGATAATCTTACAAATTTTTAAACACCTCAACACCACCTCCCAAGTTTATTTTAGAAAGAGTTCCTATTCTGTATCTTCCTTTTAGAAAGTATAAGCTGAATATGTGATCCTTGGATATTAAATGTCAAACACAAAAAGCACAGGCAAACATAAAACACCAATGGAAGGATTAAAAGATATGGGGAGAATGAAGGAATAGTTAACAAGAATGTATATTATTAATTCATCATCTAGAGTGTCAAATTCAAATTAATCATTTTCATGAAGAAATGCCGCACTCTCCATAAGCTGATTAAATTTAACCTCCCTCAATGCAATGGAATCAAGAAAAATGAACTATCTTACTTCTCAAATACTTTTCACAATTTGGAGATGCACATCCTTTAATGAAGTTCTTAATTATATGAATTAACTGGGAGAAGGGGGGACTCCTAATGTGATGAGTATTTAAATATGGAGGGACTAATTGATCCATAAATAACTTTCAATGCGGAATATTAAAATATAGTCTTTACCTTGTATCATAGAATATAACCAATCCACTTGTAATAGTTATCAATATTATAACATGCATACTCTATAATGATCAGAAGCTTAAGTACATACTTCTATGTGACAGATGACAATTCAATTTCCAAGTACAGGAAACATTATTGAATAATAATCAAAATCAAGGCAGAAGATAATGCCAATACCTCCAAAACAATATATATACATGCATAAACATACATATATATAACTTACAACATTAGACACCTACTAGGAGGAGTGCCCTTAGAGCGGATGCAAAGGCATGGTTTACAAGGCCAGTCTTGAACTGTGACCTTGACTCAACGAATTGATTTATTAACAAATAGCTCTCGCACAATGGAAAGATCCTTTTCGCAGATTCCTGCATTAATGTATCATGAGATGTTTTTTCATCAGAAAAGTAATCTTTCTCTTGTTTGACTATATCCAAAAAGCATTGCTACACTTACAAGAAAATTCTTGAATTGTATAAAATAATAAATTATGCACGTCTGAATTCGAAATTAGTTCTTAAAAAATTGAGGTTATCATCATACGTGCTCTTTATGGTTATTTAAACTGAAGCAGAAATGACAAGTTCTTACTTGCAGGGTAAGATCCATTGAGGCATCAACCTGAAAAAGTATAGCATCCTCCTTCCCTTGTATTATTTTAATTGAAATGTATCGCCCTTCAATTCCAACCAATGCAGACAAAAGATCATCAATAACAATCAGTTCCTGCACATAAAACACCCAACGGAAAAGGTTGGAAATTTTTATATCACTAAAATTTAAAAAAGAGGTAAGGTAGAGCTTTTCTAAAAACTACAAGACTTGATATGATCTTAAGCTATTATTTGAAGCAACATTGCTCATGAAAAGCACAAAGTAAGAGGAAACAGGAGACTCCCTGGTTGGTTAACCAAAGTTTTTAAAGATAGTGTAACAAGTACAACAAAAGGAGAAAATCCCGGGAATTGACATCCAAGTATGGAACAAACAGGCACACAAACCTGTATCCTAAAAGTAAAATGCCAAATAAATGAGAAACATCAAGTTAATTAATTTTGCAAATAGCTACAGAACATACTTGAATTGCTGCATGGTAGCAGCCTATGGCTTTCTCCAACCCGGCACTACATGACAATTAACAAAACAGAAATTAATATATATAAAAAAGAAAACCTTCCGAACACTCTTGGGAGTGATAAATACAAATAGTTGTATGGAATTATATTTTTCAATATAGTAATTAAAAAAACAAATTAACACACTTGGCATAATCGACCGAGAAACATTTCAATTCAGCACCTCCTGATGCCAACTTTGTTTCCTACACGAACATTTCGTAAGTTTCGTGAAAAAATCCTAAACCTCAGCCATGAGTACCCCAAATGTATAAATACCAAAAGAGAAAAGTGAAGGGGAACCTGATGAAAACGACCAGTGAGAAAAGGTCGATCAACATTCCATTTAGGTGCGGAAGGACATGAAGGAACAGCAGCCATTGCCGATTCCATTGACCAACAAAACCCTAACCAGTGATTGAGCCGTCTTATTTCACAAGCATTGTTAAAAGGTAAGAAATAACTGAATACAGACAAAAATAAAAATCTCTGTGAAATCAAATCCAGCAAACGTCCAGTGGAACGTGAGCGTCTTTGAAGAACAGAATGCAGCGGGATGTCCAACTACTGTATTTTGAAAAGAAAATGAATATCAAGGAAGGCTTTCTATGATTTCAAAATGGAAAACATCTTAAATTCATTGAATAACATTAATGATTTTAATTTTCATTTGATAAAATCTCATTTCATCCCAAACTTTTTTTTCCATGTTATCCTTAAGGGTCTTTTGAAAACTTTTTGTATCCCTATATATTTTTTTCTTTGTCTTTTATATTCGTTACACATCTCGATGATTTCAACTATTCTTCTTTTCAATCTAATAAATTATGGATAATTTTATCACTTTATTATTTGATCCAAAAAATATATATGTTAATCATAGCTATGCATATTACCGATACATGAAAAATTATAAGTATTAGAAAGGTTTTTTTTTTTAAAATGGGTTAAATAATAAGTTGATTGCTCCTAGTATGAAAGGTTAGAAACGTGTAATTTTCAAATTAAAAAGATCTTTTGATAAATAAAAAATAATTTTGGTACATAAAAAAAAGGAAGAAGAAGATTAGAGACCTTAGATAACATATTCAAAAAAGTTTAAATAAAATAAAAGGTTAAAAAAATGATTAAAGATTGGATTCTTTTTAAAAAGATCATATAGAAGTCTACAAATAAATATCGAGTTGGAAATAAATTCTGACACATAATTTAGACAACTTATAAATCTTTGTAATTGGATATTAAACTAGTAAAAAAAATGATCAAAGACTTAACTAGAAATATATATATATTTTAAAAAAAATTAAGAACCTAAAGCTAGAAAAATAATAAGGACCTAAAATTTTTTAAAGTAATTTAAGATTTATTAAATTTATCCTTAATTTCTTTAAAATATAATCCACACCAAAATTTTATATAAATATTTGATAAATATTAACAAAAAATTGAAAATTTATTCATTTATGAATTGAATAAATTTATGTAATAATATAATTAACTTTTAATAGAAAAATAAATAACAAAATTAATTTATTTGTAAAATACAAAAAAAATACAAAAAAAGTTGCTCTAAAGGGGATATGGCGATAACCTTTTTTTTTCAAAATAAATGTATCAAAAAAATTATTTTGTTTTTCAAATTAAAAAAAAAAGGGTCTTAAAAATATAAACCAATTTTATTCATAATTTTAGTACAATTTTTTTCTAATCTTAAACAAACTGACTCATCTAAACAAGCTCGAATCCCAAGCCCATCCCTTGATATGTATTTAACAAACTCGGCTCATTTACCTAAATAAAATAACATGACCCATCAATGAAACAAGCAAAGAAGCATGGGATCCAATGTTCAAGGAAGTTTTCAAATTTCATGAGATACAATATAATGACAATAATACTTTTAGTTAAATAAATCTTACTATTAAATATCTAAAAATAGTAAAGTCATTTGTAAACATGAAATGATTATCATATTTTTATTACACTTTCTATGGTTCAACAATGAATTATTATTAATTTTCTCTCTCACTCTTTAAGATACCAAAGAATTTTAGTCTCTAATCCTAGAATTTATTTTTGGATTTGCCTTTGTCCACTAACAACCTCTCGAAAAATAAGTACTTTTTATATACTGAGTTCAACATAACTTATTAGTTCATAAGAATTTTGGATTCAAAGGAATTTCCATCCTTTTTCAGCTTTCATTATTGCCATTAGACAAAAGCAGAGCATAACTTTTAAACTCAAATTGATGATCATATTTTTTTGGAATGTTCCTTTGTTCAACAATGAATTATCATTAATTTTTTCTCTTTCTAACTATTCAAGAAACCAAAGAATTTCAGATTCTAGTGTTTATTTTTGGATTTGTCTCTATCCACCAACAGCCTCTCGAAAAAGAGGTACTTAATTTACATATTACTAGTATAATACCCGGGTGATGCACAGGATTGTGAGAAAATTACTTAAACGGGTTAATTGTCACTCGTCTGAATTAATATCCTTAATCTCTTAATGACTATCAGATGTTTACATGGCGTCTTAAACAACACTTGATAAAAAATGGCATCAAATGTAAAAGTTATTATTGTCATGAGATTGAACATTATGCAAATAGATGCCCTAAGAAATTTGAGAAGAATAAAAAGAAAATAGAAATAGATGACAATATTGAGGAAATGAGAACACAAGGAGAATCTGAATTGCTCCAATATGT
>JAOXNR010000029.1:15273630-15301390 GCA_028571225.1 Parsonsia alboflavescens
GAGATGTTCAATTCAAGGTGGGAGATCTCGTGTGGGTGACATTAACCAAGGAGCGATTTTCGTTGGGTACCTATCACGAACTTAAAGACCGGAAGATTGGCCCCTGTCAAGTTTTGGAGAAGCTGGGAACCAATGCTTATCGGCTTGAGCTTCCGGAAGATCTCTGCATTTCTAATGTTTCAACGTACAACATCTATCCCATTTTCATGGGTCCAAGAGGCTGCAGGAGAAGTTTCAAAGCAATCGGAGATGATCGGAAAAGTTTCTGGGGTCGAATTGTAAGAACTGAAAAGTAGCGGGAGCGTCAGAATGGGCTCAAATTTGACAGGTAGCTCCGGGACGGTCTAGGGAGCAATACTCAGGGCTATGACCTAAGCCATTTTTTGGCCATCCGGGGTCATCTAGATGGACTTTTGGGCCTTTTAGAAACTTTTGGGGTCTTTTCGTAATTTTTCAATTTTTGGTCTAGGGTTTATTTATTGTCGATTTTGTTTGTTTTTCGCAGACTTTGATGTTTTCATGAAGCTTTGAGTTTTCAGTCAATAAATTCGATTATCATAGTGTCTCAAGAATATTGTCGTTTTATTCTTGATTCCCCCTTTTTCTGTAATAAAGCTTTCAAGTGAAGTTGTTTACAGTTGAGGTTCTATATTTTTCCCCACCATAATATCCGTTTTGCGTCAAGCCGGAATGGTTCCAACCACCAATTTCTGGCCACTCCTATAGTGCACGTGAGGGGTAAAATCATCATTCTACCGTGAAACGACGTTGTTTTGAACTTGGAGTTTTTTTAGAAAAAGTCGTCTTCTTATCCAGTCAGCTTCTCCAGGGCTGGCTTTTTGAACCTCGACAACTTTTTCCGACTGCCTAGCCTCCCCTTATCCTCTGTTGAGGCTGAGATAGAGGACTACCCGACGCAGTTGCCGAAGTCTTCTTCTGGGATGGTATCTAATCGGCAAGAACTGGAGACCCTGAGGAGCATTCTCCACGGAGAAACCACCTCAAAGCAATCACTATGGTATCTCCTACTAAAGGTATGGCGCTAGCTAAGCTTGTAATTTCTGTAGCTCCCCAAAAGCTCATCTGACCCCAAGGTAGTACATATCCTATTAAAGCTGTCGCAATCATTAATAGGAAGATTACAACTCCGACACACTAGCGGAGCAATTTCTGTCCACAAGAAATCCAGGTTTGAGATCATCTTCGCCATGAAAACTTGAATTGATTCAACTATAAATTAATTAGTTACAAACAAAGGCACAAATCAATCTAACCGGAAGGGCATAAGAAGCTTCAGTGGGAAAGTGATGTTATTTTCTGGCTGTTACAGAGCAAAATTTTGAGGTTTGGAGATCGAAGAGAAGATGAGACTGATTACTGGGAAAGATTGGTCTTTGGGGAGATCAGATGATGATGGGTAATGTAGTATAAAATAATACAAGAAGAAAGCCAGCATAGAAAAAGTTGTCGATGTCCAAAACGCCAGCTCTGGAAAAGCTAGTCGGAGAAGAAAATGAAAATTTTTTTATATTTTTTAATCTAACTTCAAAACGACATCGTTTCATGATAGAATAACTATTTTACTCCTCACGTGCACTGTAGACGTGGTCAAAAATTGACAGTTGGGACTATTCTGGCTATCTATAAAAACACGAAGGACCGTTATGCCTAAAAAAAACTTAAAGGATCGAACTATTTTTTGACTCAAACTAGTGAGACCAAATCGGTTAAAAACCCTTTTGACATTTCCCTATCCATAATTTTTTTCCCCTAAGTTATTTTATATTTCTTAAAAATTTGTTTTACGTACGTACTTGTTTGGTTATATTCTACATACCTCCTATTGCATGCAGGTTGAAAACAACAGGTCATCTTCCCTTGATGTTCTTTCCATTCCCTAACTTCAACTTTGGCACTGCCCTTCAAAAATCAACCATTGAATCCATTCATAACTGTCAAAAGAATTTTATCTTATCAAACTCTTAATTGTTTTCTGAGCCTGGAGATTGTAGTATAAAAGATTGCTTGGCTTTGGAACAAGTAACTGAGGAGTTAGAAGAAGTGATGGGTAAGGAAGATGAAGATCAGGAATCAATAAATATATATATAAAAAAAACTGTTATCAAAAATAGATGCCCTCTTAATTGTTTTCCAAGCCTCGGAGATTTGAGTATAAAAGATTGCTCGGCTTTGGAACAAGTAACTGAGGAGTTAAAAGATATGATGGGTAAGGAAGATGAAGATCAGAAAACTGTACTTGACTTTGGTAGAAAGATGAATCTTTCTACCAAAGTCAAGTACAGTTTTCCCCATCAGGATTCCTCTGGAATTTCCATCACTTAAGAGGGCATCTATTTTTGATTGCCCCATGCAAGAGAGATTCTCTTTAGGACCTCTCCATTTGCCACCCTTGGAAGGCATCGATGGATAGAGGACCGTCACTTTGCGGCCAAATTTTTCTTCTACAAAGAGGTAAATAAGTAATTTGGCTTTTACTTGATTGTCAAATTATAATTTTCTATATCTCAAATTTATAATTTTATTTGTTTACTCTTACATATACTGAATTTAGATTTGTTTAAGAAGATATAGTTTCAATTTTCAATGTTTGATGGACTCAGATTGTAGGGTGATTTTCACATGTTGCACTCTACTCTGGTTATACATCTTTTTAACTGAAATGAAAATTATATTGACTTTAGGAAAAAAAAGAGGATTTTATAATTTTGAAACCCATATAGAAGTCCTTCGATGAAATTCAGTTGGGGAACAATAACTTTACTATATCTACAAGAGATCTCTTATTTAGTCATCCCACAAATGTACGGTTCTCTTTAGAGCCAACTTCAAGGTAAAACTATATATCATTCATCATTTAATCAATTCAAAGTTAGCATATACTAATAATTTCTTATTCAGTTGGGGAACAATAACTTTACTATATCTACAAGAGATCTCTTATTTAGTCATCCCACAAATGTATGGTTCTCTTTAGAGCCAACTTCAAGATAAAACTATATATCATTCATCATTTAATCAATTCGAAGTTAGCATATACTAATAATTTCCATATGTTGCACCATGCATGCAGTGGTAGCTTTGTTCCAGTTGCATTCACTTATGTTTCTTCCTTGGGGATCACAGGAAAGATGGAGATCACAAAGCTTTCATTAGGAGTTGTATATGAAGTTATTCTTGGAAAAAGGGTTTCAAGGTACATATGCCAACTGAGAATAAAGGGTTTCAAAGTACATATGAAAGTTTAGAATATACTTTCTGAAAGGATTTTTTTTTTTTTTCTTTCTCCTGTAAAGTTTAGAATATATGTATTGACATTTTTTGGAAGAATTCTGTATATAATAGAAAAAGGTTTATAAAAATTATAAACTTTGCATGGAATTCAAACTAACGAAATAATAAATAATAATTATTTTTTCTGAATCGTTTGAAAAGAATATATTTGATGACGGCTATTACTTCTACCAGAAAGGCCAGTGTCTGATGGCCATCCGATCACGGACTATATATGTGTAAGACAGACCCTTTTACAGAGAAATTTAGATCTCAGGTTTGTTTTACCATTCACCAAATTCAAACCGTGTTGATTTAAATCCCGGATTCTCCTCAATTATTGTGAGTAAACTAAATAACTTGTTCCTAAATTTAAATCTTGGTAATTAAAAAATATATATTTTATTATATATATCTATAAATATATATATATATATATATATATCAATTAGATAGATGTAAAGAAAGCTCCCGAAGTATAAAAAAAAAATACTTTTTTAATAGCTATTTGAATTTTAGATGAGTCACATGTATCAATAAATTAAATTCTTCAAAATAATAAATTTTTCTTTAAAAAAATTCATCATGTTATGTTATCATTAATTAATTAAAAAAACCCTTTCTTTTTTTTCTAAAAAATTCATTACATTAAGTTATTATTAATTTTGATTAATAAAAGTAACTATTCAACTATTCAATATGCGAACGGATAAAATTACCCCTTAAGAAGGGTAACATGACTTTCATGTAAATATTTAACAATTTTACAGATTGGTGTTAGATTTTGACTATGATCACCCACAAACTCTTTGGTAACAAATTGATCCAAAAAAACTTTGTTTGAAAAATGGGCCAAACTTCATACAGAAAATAATTATTTTTTTGTATAATTTTATTATATTTTGGATAATTTTCATAGAAATTCCATGCAAAGAACCAGCAAATCACCTAGTTTGTTGTTATTTATCTTCCTTCGTCTTAGTACAAAACCTTTGCAATTAGTTTGGATGAAAAGAAGTGAAGAGAAGAAAAAAGATTTGGAGAGAAAAAAGAAAAACAATCTTCTTTGGGAATTTTATTGAAAAAGAAAAGAAGGGATTTGGAGGGATATCATCCCAAAAGTTAGAAGAAATGAAGAGGAGAGAAGAGAAAGGTTTAATAAATTTTTATAATAATTATTTTACCACTAATTTAAATATATTTAAAATAAAATTTAACTATATAAAAAATATATTTTTATAAAATAAGCTTTATATTTTAAACTACTTGCTCATAAACTCAAACTTTTTTTTTTTTCTTTCTTTCTTTAAAACTCCCAAACAAATTCAGACTCGAATCTCTTCTCAACTTTTCTCCATTAACTTGTATGTTCACTCTTTTCTCTCTTCCAAAGGACTCCCAAACAAGGCATTGGAGAGTTTTATTAAGGAAAAAGGGAATAGAGCTCTTCCTATTCCACAATTGCAGGGGTTGAGTTGCAGAATTAGAAACAGAAAAAGAAGATGAGAGAAGTGGAGACGGCGGTCCTGGACAAGGTTGGAGACGTTATCAGTTTAATAAAAGCCGCAAAATGTGTCGAAGAAGTTATCTGCGCTCTCCATTCTTTTGCTGCTCTTTTCTTTCCAATCGATTCTATCTCCCTCTTAGGTTCTTTCGACTGTGTTTAATTACTCTAAAATAACTTAAGAATATCTGTTAAATTGTTTAATTAATCACTTTTTTTTTTTTTTTTGTAAATTATAGGTAGTATAAGCGAAAAGTATAGAGACGAGGTAAATTTTTTTTTTTATGAATATGATTTTCTGGAGTTGTTAACTGAATTTAACTATGGTTATACAAACATCATTACTGTTTTCTCTTATAGATACGAGGCGTGAGATCACCGAGTGAAGATGAGAGAAAGGAATTTTGGAGAAGTTTCTACAAAGGAGGTGCATTTCCCGCAATCGCTAGAGTTCTGCTATATGGTAAAAAAGCTTTTATTTTTTTAAATAAAAAAGTTATTTTTATAGGTTCTACTTATGCCTATTCGCATTGTTATTTTTGTAAATTTCGCCGGAGTTTATTTTGGTCCAAATCTTGTTACTTCATCCATCTTTTGCAGTCATTTTGACAAATGCCCTTATTTATGAAGTCGTTAAGAGATAGATAGAAGATACGTTTTGAGAATGGAGTAAAATGTTTTATGAAGAGAAAGGAGGATAATATTGAAAATAATGAGAACGGGGCATCTAGGGGTAAAGCACTATTTCGATGCAGGCGGTAAATATTGGGGAGGGGACTAGAAAGTGATGGAAAACAACCTATAATTAGGTACGAAGAGAGAATAAGATGATAATTTACAAGTGCATTTCTGATTATACTTTATGGCTTTGGAAAGTTTCAGTACCATTAAATAATAGTGGGGAAAAGAGATTGTACGTTGAAATTCAAACAATGGTGAAGGGACTAGAGAATAAAGGTAGTAAATAATTCTGTTTTCCTCATTTGTTGTAACCAAATCACAGCTCCCTGATTTGTAACCTTGTTTGATAAGAAATTAGAGAAGAGAAAAGGAGGAAGTAGTTGTTCTGTATGTAAGTTTGCAAATTTAACAGCAAGAAGTGGGTTGTGGTTTGGGGGAGGGTGATGGGGAATGCTTCTTCATAACTTTCCTTTCTTGATGCACAGTTCAAATCTATGAAATGTCTGATGAAAAATTCTGTTTTACTTTTATGTCTAGATGTTGCTTCAAATTGGCTTGCTTGCTTCCCCATTTCTGCAAGGAAATGTGTATATGATGTGTTTTTTGTCAATGGAAATATCATGGAGGTCATTCAAGCAATAGTTCCCTGTCTGCAGCACTCTGGAGGAATATACGATGTTAGTGCTGTCTGTTGGAATGCTGAAAGGTGATGGTGGTCGTGATTTTCACATTAGCAGATTGCATTTATCAATTCTTGTCTCATTATTACGGATAGTCAAGTAAATCTCTTTTCAAGTGCTGCTACTTAATCTAAAGGAATCTGTTCTCCACTTGACTGCAAAAATTCTGATGTATGTTTATGAGATTACTAAATTAACTCTATAATTGAGCATCAATTGGGAAGTAAAGTTTGCTATCAAAAGCAGTTAGAAATAGTCAAGAACAAGCTGTTCATGACACAAGGATAGTGGCATAGAATGGCTACAACAATCTTTCATAAAATATATCATGATATGATAGTTTCAACTTGTATCCTTACCCATTGAATTTTTGCTAAGATTAAATTATAAAATGGGAACATGTGAAGGTTTAAATTGCTTCCTGAATATTTTTAAGTTATAACTTAAAATGGGTTCTCTAAGGCAATTAAATTATAACATAAATGATGTTTTCGACAGATTGATTGAACTCTGCTTGCTTGAAAATGACGGAGTTTCACAAATGGTGAAAGAATTTGCATTTTCAAGTCAATATGAAGAGTTTACAGACCAGCAGTTCAAGCATGCAATTTCCCATTTGGCACAACTTGTTACTTCTATTCCTGATAAAGCAAGGCCACGTGGGCCAGTTTCACTTTTGTCACAGTATCCTTATGGTTCTTTACTGAAGGTTGCTTCTCATAAACATACTTATCTTCTTTTAAGATAAGTAATCGTATCCAGTTGGAGTTCATGCCTATAGAGATGCAAGTGTTTCAACACATGAAGAAATAACTGATCTTTTTGTGCAAAACTTCACAAGAGTATAATATGCTCTTTTGCATAAAGTTGAAAACTCAGGGAACACAAATGCCTATGAATAGTTGTTAATGAACTTGGGATGGTTGTTGCAATAGTTCCATTAGCAGCAAAGATCATATTTTATCAGCTTTGACACATGCAAGATACTGGTTCTCTGTCGTTCTTCTTTGTATCTGTACCTTATCCACCGATACTTCCTTCCATGTTTCTCTTTCTCTCTTTGTGTTCTTTACTAGCATATTTCAGCATGTTTTTCAAGCGGATTACCTCTCAACTCCTTGGAGCAGAAGAGTGGAGCAAGAATCTATCTTATGGAGCAGAAGACCTTACCAAAGTTCATGTGAATTTTGCCATCCTCTTCACTGGAGAAACATTTTCTCGAATTTGTAGGAGAGGATCATCTGGTAATATGATCTCAGATCTCTGAGGACCTTCATGTGCCTAGTCTGAAGACTTGGATACTAATGTATAAATTGAACTCAATTGCCATTCTTTACTCTTTGCAGATGTGATGTTAAGTGAAGTGATTCCCCAAGTCCTTGGTCATGTCCGGAACTGCTTGTCAGCAGAATCAAATATGAGTGTTGATCAGGCATTTCAATTAAAGCCAGTTTTGCAGTTTTGGTCTCAAGTTATGATGGCAATTAAAGATTCCTATGCTATAGAAAAAATGTCTGAACAAATCTTGCATCTGCTGGTGGCCCAAAAAGCTAACGATGTTGAAGCATACTGGATTTTGTCAATACTGTTTCATCAGATCTATCACCAGAAATTAATTCGGTGTGTGCAAATTTCTTGTGAAGTTTTATGAATGAGAATTCTTGCTATTTCTCCCTTACATCCCAGCCATTTAATTTCTGAAAATAATCAAAATATTGAAGCTTTTTTATTTTTATCTTTATGTGAATGAATTAGAACTACCATGGTATGTGTTCCTCATTCTTTTGTCGTCAATGCAAACAAGGTCCCTAGTTTAGTGTGTTTAGATAATTCTATATGAATGAAATCCTTATAGTTTCCTCCATTTCGCTCTTTGTCAGATCTATGTTTGTTGATAAATTCTTGCTGTGGAAAGTATTTCCCATCTGTTGCCTGAGATGGGTAATTCACTTTGCCATTCTTGAATGTTCCCCTGATGCTTTGGAAACAAAAGTGTACAATGTCCCTGGGCTTGTGGAGACAGTGCAGCGTCTTGTGGTTGTATGGTCAAAAAAGGAGTTTTTGCAATCAGCAAAGCTTGAGCAACAACTTTGTATCCTTTGTCTCCTTTTTCTTGATTTTATATATATATATATATATATAAAGTAAATATATAAATAATGTTATAAAAAGTATATTTGGTATTATGTTCATAATGTGATATATTAAGTTATCGGTTTGGTTCAATTTTAATCAATTTTTTTTCAAATTCATCAAACTAACTGAATAGATTTTACAAAAATTTTCCATCCAATTCGATAAAAACTGATTGCAATTAAGTTGGAATTGGATATGCACACCCCTATCTTGATCTGTTACTAAATTGATGCAATTTTTATTTGATGGTAAGTTGTGTTGGATAAAACCTCTGATGTTATTATTATCCTTAATTTCAGGGGAAAATTCCATGTGTTTACCTGGTATTCCTTTTTGGCAGATTGGCGGGAGAATATGGTGTAAATGCATAACATCTAAACAATTTTCTATCACTTGGAAAATGAAAAAGTATATTGACTTATTCTATACTTTCCTTGTCCAGAATTTTAAGTTATATGATTGTCTTATATTCTGATTTTACACTTATTTGCTTTTTCTTTTAGTTTACTTTTGAGTCTCCTTAATTTAAGGTTCAGATATAACTGCAGCTTTAGGTCTCTGCCTGGAGAAGATGTCAAAAGAAGATTTAGATGTAACCAAAGATGTGATCCACTCAATTCTTCAAGGAGTTAGCTGTAATTTTTGGCTTCATTTGTTGTTTATGTATTTCCTTGCTTGGCAACTAACATAGTTTTTTGTTTGGTGACAGGTAGGCTGGAGAGCCCCGATAATTTGATTCGTAAAATGGCCAGCAGCATTGCTTTAGCATTCTCTAAAGTAGTTGATCCCAAGAACCCATTATACCTTGATGATAGCTGCCACGAGGAAAACATTGACTGGGAGTTTGGCTTTGCAACATCTGAGAAAGTTTCCATTGGTCCTTCACATGGTAAGGATGAAGACTCCAGTAATGTCAAAAGTCATTCAGATAGACCATCCAGAAAGGACCTGGACTATATGGATGGTGTTAGAATGGGCTATGATGGGAGAGGTGCAAAGAAAAAACCATCGGAATTTAAGTTGGTTGATCCTGACGAGGTTGTGGATCCTGCAACACTAAATAGTGGGTCCATCTCTGATGATGAGGACGATGATGTTGCAAGCGAGGATTCTGAGGCCTCAAGTGACTTATCTTTACAACCATATGATTTAACAGATGATGATACAGATCTAAAAGGGAAATTCTCTCAGTTGGTTGATGTGGTTGGGGCACTGAGAAAATCAGACGATGCTGATGGTGTAAGTTATTTTCTTTTCATCAGATTTGTGTCCATGCTAACTCCTACCATTTTCTGGGTACCTTTTGAGAAAACAATGAATTAGGTGAAGCGAATAGAACCGATGCTCTATGCAAGTGATGAAGTAGGGAGTAATCCTCTCCTGGCCCGTAAGATTTAGCCCTTTAATATGTATGTCTTGTAAAGTATGTGTGGAGGACAATAGATTAAGAAAATGCCATGCTTCTTGGTGAAAACCAGAAATTCTGAATAATTCTATTCTAAACTAGTCCTGGAGGTGGTTATCCTACCCAAGAGCATTTCTTTTGATTTCTTTCCATTTCCATGTACAAGACTCAATACCCCATTGACCATATGTTGGCTGTGTATTTTATATTCATGTACACATTGAAATTCTGTTGCTTGATTGTGGGCAGATTTACCATCTTGACTGTTAGTAATTTGTCTACTTGTGTATAGGTTGAAAGGGCCCTTGATGTTGCTGAGAATCTTGTTCGAGCATCACCGGACGAACTTAAATATGTAACTGGTGATCTTGTCAGAACTCTGGTACAAATCCGTTGTTCAGATTTCACTGTTGAAGGAGAAGAAGCGGCTGCTGAAGTGAAGAGGCAAAAGGCATTAGTTGCTCTGATTGTTACATGCCCACCTGAATCTCTTGAGACACTGCACCACTTACTCTATTCACCTAATCTAGATGTTAGCCAACGAATCATGATTCTTGATGTCATTACAGATGCAGCTCTAGAGCTGGCAAATGCAAGAGTTCTTAGACCAGCAGACCAGTATAGGCCACTTATATCTTCCATGTCAGATCAACCATGGTTCATGCCAAGAAGCATAGGTTATCCAGGAGCAGGTTTGTGGAAGGAGATCTCAACACCAGGAGCTCCTTTGAAATGGTCTTATTCTTATGTGAGAGAACTCCCTGCTAAGCCAGGTGCAATCAGGAAAGGGAAAACACGAAGGTGGAGCCTTAGGTCATCAATAAAACCAAATGAGATGGAGTCATCTCAGAATGAGTTTCCCCAATATGCAGCTGCATTTATGCTTCCAGCCATGCAGGGATTTGATAAGAAAAGACATGGTGTTGATTTGCTTGGCAGGGACTTTATAGTCCTGGGAAAACTTATTTACATGCTTGGTGTCTGTATAAAGTGTGCAGCCCTGCATCCAGAAGCATCTGTTTTATCATCTCCTCTTTTGGATATGTTAAGCTCTAGGTAAAGAGAACTCTTCTTGTTTGTTTTCATGCTCTTTGGTAGTTATTCTTGGACGGACTTTGGCCTTTAGGTGTAACGATGAGATATCTTGTTAATGAATATGATTATCTAGTAGTTGACCTTAATTATGTACTGAAGGTTCTTTCTTTTTTGGCTCAGAGAGATATCATATCATGCAGAAGCATATGTAAGAAGATCTGTCCTTTTTGCAGCTTCATGTGTACTGGTGGCTCTTCACCCCTCTTATGTTGCATCGGCCTTAGTCGAGGGAAATGCTGAGATTTCTAGAGGGCTTGACTGGATTCGCACTTGGGCTCATCACATAGCTGAATCAGACACTGATAGAGACTGCTATACGGTATGTGAGAAATCTCAAATACATTTTATAACTATTTTAATATCTTTTAACATAATCCAAATTTTGGTGAATTCCAGAAAATTATTCTGTGGCATTTCCAAATTTTTCATCTTTCTTTCCAGTTAAAATGATAAATGGATTCTTTATCTTTGAAATTGCTCCTCACTTGGATACTTGAGATTATCACTCTGGTCTATATCTTTGGTGGTGAATTTGCAAATGACATTCAAAAACTTTAAAGGGCATTCCTGCATCAACGGGGAGATTTAGTTGATATCTGTATACCTGGAAGAGTGAAAGCCAATATGAAGTTTTACCTTAACAAGTTAAAGTTAGAATAAATCTCTAGTTTGATCTGATCTACCTTCTATGGTAGACTTCATCCTAAATGTTATCATATCTTTCTTTTGTTCTTGTGTGTGTTGGTCATGTTAGTAATTTTAGCTAATTTAGACAGTTTCTTGCATAGAATTTTTCTTTCAGCATTTTAAGGTTACATTGGAAATAAGGTCTCTTCAGCATTTTGTCCTCATTTCTTTAGAATGCCAGCATCCATTTTTGTTGATTCATAAATTTATTTGTTGTTTGATGTTTCAGTGTTGGTTCTTTCTCTTTCTCACACACACACACAGAGAGTAAACTTTCCCTATAGAAAAAGTTTAGCCTTATTCACAGCAAAATATTAGGAGAGAAATCATGTACACAAAGAACAGGAACATGGGGGACTTATTTACATGTTAACATTTACCCAAGAATTTTGGGTTATTTAACTAGTGATGCTTTCACTAGGTTGCATATAGCCGTGGGATTTTGTCTTTGCATTCACAGTTCTTTACTCTTATCTGCTAAGTGAATGGTGCTCATGAAAGCTGCAAATACCCTACTCCTTTATGGTTATTTATTGCATTGCTTCCATTGAATTTCTCTACTGCCTGAAGACTTCCTTTTTAAAATAATCTGGCCTTCTCTTTTTGGGTTTAAGTTGGTAATTTTTTACAAAGAATGACAATCCTTAGTATTTCCTCATTTGTCGGTTGCTCCTAGTTAGCAATTTCATCTAAATGACTCATCTAGATTTGGAGCCGTTGTTAAAACATTACAGAGTAGCACTTTGCCAAAGCCCCTGTATGATTTACTAAAAAGTTTCGCCCATTCCTTTCAATCTTCAAAACTTTCAGCTGGCTATGGCATGCCTCCAGCATCATTCTGAGATGGTCTTGCAAACTTCTCGAGCCCTCGAATGGCCAGAAACCACCGGGAATGCACGAGGGATTGGTCTGCCGACGGATCTTTCAATAGGCATACTCAAAATCCCCCATGGAAATGTTGGGTTATAGATGTTGAAGTTTATGCTTTTTATAATTGCAGAAGGTGATTGTAAATTTAGTTAATTTGCTTTGAATATTTTCGTTTCTGCTTTTTCGGGTTTTTGTTTAGCATACCATTGACTCCCTCTCTTTTTCCTCCCCTTCTCTTGTGAACAGGGTTTTGATAACATAAAAATTTGTAGAAGAATCCACCCCTTGACGACACAAAGTAAAAAGTGAAATTTGAAGTAAAAATGATCAATGAAGATATTCTCGTCTTGGGATGAGGACGAAGAGTCTGCTAAGAAATGGACCAGAATGTGGTCTAATTGTTGAGAATTGGTATATCTGGATAAAAATTTAAATTTCGAGAATTGTATTTATATTCTGAATAAAAAATATATTTAGATAAGGTTAATATTATTTTTTGAGGTGGGCATATGATTTAATGATAAGTGATTTTCATTATAAATGTCAAAAGGGGATATGTAAATTAGCCAAATTGTAAAATCTTTAAATCAAGTCTTTTTGTCTCAAAGTTTTCCATTCAGCTAACCACTAGATAAAAAATTTAACTAATGGCTATTTCTATGATTACAATTTACAAATTTTTCATTTTTTTTCAACCTAAGTTTAGAGATTAAATTAAAACTATTGAAAAATAAATAACTTGATAGAAAGATAATTTTGAATGACAACAATTCCTGTCTGTTTCGCAGTAAGTCGGCAGTGAAATTAGTTAGGGGTGAGAGAATGGAAAGAAGAAGATAATGTGGCAGGAAAAGTAGTTCCAACATTGTAATCTCTTGTGAAGTATCCCTCACTTTGTTCCTACAGAGATCGAATACTACTTTAGGGCAAATTCTTGTATCATTTACTAATTTCATCTCATAATATAAAACGTAAATTTTAAATGTAGCTATATTGGATTAAAAGTGTTCTTTTTACCTTCTCCTTAATAAATAAACTTCTCTTTTTTTACCATTAATACCAATAAAAGATAAGAATGAAAAAGACATCATAATGATGCATTAATAATTGTAAAACTATTTATATCGTAAGATAATTTAAACATTTTAAAACTTCACGACCCAAAAAAAAAAAAAAAATGCTCATTCAACCGATTGGTAGGAACCCACCTAAGCAGAAGACAACTGATACAAAATCAAACTTCCCTCAAAATAATTAGGGAATCCCCTCGGTACTTATCATTATGTGAGATGGACCCATGACAACTTCCTACATTGGAAGAATCTAGTACTAGATAGCTCATGATCAGATTTTGCTCTGTTCACTCTACAACTCTGGTAAGGGATGTGGAGGTAGGATCTGAATTGATGGGTCATGAAACTTCAAAGTGATGTGGGAAGTAGATGGGGCATGGTTTGAAGCACAAACCGGATCAAATATTGTGTTCTTTAAAAGCCGGTTCAACCAGCTGCAGAAGGGTGACTAAAACAATACCAGAAGGTTATTTAATACTCCCTTTGTCACGTAACATAAGTCATTTTAATTAATTTTTTTTATCATTAATTATAAATTATTATTATTAATTAATTAGTTTTTTGAATGTATTTTTTCTATATTATTCCTTTAATAATATAATTATAAAATGGTACTCAATATTTTGAAAAGATATTAAAGGACATTTAAAATATATATATAAATATATAGAGAATTGCTATAAAATGCAACTGTTGGAGTGCAATTGAAGCGCAACTGCCAACACGACGTCGTTTTGGCAGCGAAATAAGTGGGTCTGAAGGATGTTGGTGGGTGAAGCCAAATATATTGCATTCGAGATTCGAGATCCGAGATTCGAGAGAGGGATTTTGAGACTCAAGAGTGATTTCGAGGCAGACCAATGAAAATTTGAGATTCGAGATCCAAGATTCGAGAGAGGGATTTCGAGACAGACCAAGAAAGATTCGAGATTCGGGATCAGAGTGATTTTGAGACAGATCAAGGAAGATAAGAGATTCAAGAGAGGGATTTCAAGATTCGAGAGGGATTTCGAGACATTCCAAGGAAGATTCGAGATTCGAGATCCGAGATCCGATATTCGAGATTCGAAAGAGGAATTTCGAGATAGAAGGAAATATATATATATATATATATATATATATATATATATATATAAAGGAAAACTCTACTGTGAGAATAGAGGAAGGAGAGTTAGAATAGCAGAGCGAGAGGCGGGAAAAAGGTGAAAAGAGAAGAAAGGAGAAGAAAAATTTTATAAATGACGTCATTTTGGCAGTTACGCTCCAACAGTTGCATTTTATAGCAATTTTATATATATATATATTTTTTTTTTTTATATTTATATATATTTGCAAAACGAGGATGGTGTTGTGAAGGATCAAGCACCTTTGTCATTATCCCTGCGGAAGATCCTTTATTTTATGTTAGCTGTGCAACTCGCATTGAATGCAATAAACTCTCTACTTGTACTTCATCCATTTCAAAATGATCCATTATTTTTTAAGGAGGGGGGATTTTATTTTAAAATAATCATCTTTTACTTATTTCAATATAAAGAGTATAAATGAATTTCTTCTTCAACTTTTCTTATTAATTTTCCTTTTTACTTTTTTTAAAAACTAATTTATTATTTTATAAATTTTCAATAACTAATCCATCAACGAATGAGATGAGAGAGAAGAAAAGTACAAATGTTAAAATGAAGAGTAACATTGTCCATAGATGAAAAAGAATTTATTGCATTAATCATTTTAAAACGAAGAAAGTATATCAGAATGAAAACTTCTCACTAATTTTATCCTTTTCATTTATTTATCTAATAGAATCAATTTAGTTTAGAAAATAAAAAGAAAAAGAAAAAAATAGTACTTCATTCATACGAAATTGAATGTCTCACTTTGATATGGTTTAATTTTAATAAAAATGCCCCACTTATCTAAATTGTCAAATTTGCCCTTATTTAGTTGAGCTGTAGAGCTTGCTGGAAACAGGAAAAATGAAGAAGAAAGAACGAAAGACGAGAAAGGTGTTAGAGACCATGTCCGTGTTAGCGCCGATTAAGCTTATTGTGAGGAAAATTGTTGGTTTCAGGAAACAAGGTTAGTTTAAATAATTTAGCAACAAGACATGACTGATGGAAATGGTTTCAGACAACTTATAATTTAATTAAAGGTAATAATGTCAAATTAAGATAAAATTTTAATTAATTTTAAAAATAAAACCTTCAATTCAATACGAAAAATTCAATTAGGGATGGAAGAGGAGGGAGTAATAAAATCTCTTGAGACAAAAACCCTCCAGAAATTGTTCCTGAAACTAAACCTTAAGGCTTAAACCCCTCTTCCACAATGTCGCAATCTTTGGCAGCATCTACCCATCTCCAAGCTCTCCATTTCCACTCCTCTCCACAAAACCCCTCAGTTTCTTCTCAACCCTCTTTAACTCCAGGCTCAAATTTATCTTCCTTCCTCTCCTCTTCAACTGCCACCAAAGAGCAGCACTGTCCCTTGAACCGATGGCCATGCGAACCCATCATCGCCACTTCTTCCAAGGATACCCTCTTCTCAATTCCTTCTGTTTTGTGCCCTTCACTTGCTTATGCAAATGCTTACTTCTTTGATTCCGGAAATTACAATGTTCAAGTTGTAGTCTCCGAAAATGAACCTGAAGATAAGCTAGTTAATCGCTTCCGTAAAGAGGTCTTGAAGGCAAGAGTTCTCCAAGAATGTAAACGAAGAAGGTTCTTTGAAACCACCCGAGAAAAGAGGAAACGGAAGACCCGTGATGCCGCCAGACGCTTTCGTAAAAGGTAGTTTTTCTGATTTTAATGTCTTCAATGTTTTAGGGTTTTTTTTTTCTTTTTTTTTTTTTTATGAATAAAGTTATTTATTTAGGATGAAGAGACAGGAAGCAAATGCATAGGGAAATGTTTGAAAATCTTTCAATAAGTTTTTTGGTTTTGGATTTTAGTTATTGTTAGATATGGTGAGAGTACTGTGGATAGATAAAAGTCTGTAAAACAATGATCAGGAAGCAAAGAAAGATTTTAATTATGTTAAACGCTTGAGTGTCTGTGAATTTGTATAGTGTTGTAATTGAATAGGGACTTTTAGGACTAAATATTATAGTGTCTCTGAAGCTGATGTTTTTGTGATGCCTGAAACTCTCTTACCATAAAAGATTTTGAGTTTCTTTAAGCTTATCAGGGAGAGAGAAAATATAAAAAAGTTTTATGTGAGCAGAAATGAAATTTCAGTTCTGAGAATTCCAATTGCCTTTTTCTGTAGTGTAGAATTTTCGACGGATCTTGTATGGCTATTGATGTGATGCCAGAATATATGAGTTAGATCCTGAACAGAGCGGTCCATTAATCAAGCATTGTAGAAACTATAATCCAGAACTGTTAAGTTATTGTATTATTTCGGAAACATATATTAGTCTTACTTTTACAGCAAGCAGTATGCATTTTATTGAAATGTGGAAGGGTGGTAATGGACTTTTAAAATGAGGAGACAAACTTCAAAGTATTGAAAAGAAAATAGCATAGGAGTTTATTAGGAGACAAACTTCAAACCATTATCTTGGTTGGAAGCTAAATATTATATTGTATGTTGAACATCACACATATTTTCAGAACTATTTTTTTCTTATGCAATTTGATTTGTAAGTTATATACTTGAGAATCTTGGCTTCTTCCTAGTGATACCTTGCTAAGTAGTAAGTAATAAGCTTCAGATTTGGTATGGTAATAACTTGTCAAAGGAGAGGAAAATGTGGTAATTTATGATTTTTGGATGTCTGGGGAGAACAGAAGTAAATTGTTCATAGAAGGGCAAAAAGAGAAAGTTTCTGCATCTCCAACTTAAAGGGAGAAAATATGTGAATTGCCTTTTTCCTTTTATTGTAGCTGATAAGAGACTTGTAGCAGATATCTGCGTTTTTCTTTATTCAGTATGTAGTGGGTGATGTTGAATTCTTATCTTGATCATTTCTAATAAGGAGGCAGAATCTCTACACCCTATGAACTCCTGGTGACGAGGCTTATTTTGTTGTACTCCTTCCGTCACTATTTATAAATCATTTTAATTACTTTCCTTGTCATTAAGTTATTGTTTTTAGTTTATTTGGTATTTTACGGATTTTTTTGCTATATTACCCATGTCTCCCTCTCTTTTCTCTAATCACTTTTGTTAGATTGATTAGAATTATAAATAGGGACATTTTAGAAAAAAAATTTACTTTAATTTTGACAAAATTGCCGCTGGTGACTTATAAATAATGATAGAGGGAGTAGAAAATTCAATTTTTTAAGATACCACTCATTGTCGTTCTCTTTTTTCTTTTTCTTTTTAAGTGAAGGAATATCAAATATGAGGCTGATAGTTTTTGTGGTTTACAGACCCAAGTGTTTTCACTGTGCACAAGCTAGAATGCAGAAGATAAACCCTTTAGCTTTTCCTAAAAAAGCTCTCCCTTTTATTATTGCTAAAGGGTTGTAATTTGTAGAGCAGATTCATCAGTATCTATGTTAAATAACTATTTTGCAGAGTATTCATTTTGTGATCCTTTTAATTGCATAGAAAATCATTTGATTGGTGAAGCAGCTACATTCTTCTACTTTGATAGACCGGACTGGAAAGTTTTTTGACTGGTAACATTGGCTTATGTAATTCTTGGGATTTACTTCGCTTACCTACAAACAATATGCTAATCATTTCATTGATTTATTCTGACAACAGGAGACCACAAGCAAAGGCTTCCGAGGAGTTCAAGGAGGAAGTTCCGAAGCAGGAGGGTTACAAGTCAGAAGATGATTACTGGGAATTTCAGGACGTTGAACTGCCATATTACTGATTTTGATCAAGACAATGATGAATGCTGGTGGACAATTCCCATTAAAATTTCGCCTTCCCAGCCCCCTCTCCAACATTTTGGTTACTTGGTAGTTGGTCCTGCCTCAGAAATTCAGAAACTATAATCTGGTAAAGGTCCTCATCCGTATCGGTGTGTATCCTTTTGGAGGTATTGCATTATTGGTTTATGAACTGGATTTCTCAAACAAATACTGACTCGGTATACTTCCCTGCGGAATGGAAGTACATATCAACTGATTTCTGTTGCCAAAAGCTGTACCTTTTTCTCTGACTTGGTGAAGTTCTGATGTGAGTGTGTTTTGAGATAGCTTTGATTTCTTTTTCCTCTTTTTCCTTTGTCTAGATTTGAGTCTCTATTTTTGACCTTGCAAAAATAAAAAATTTAGTGCTCGTGTCTTTAATTGAGTTAGTGAAATGTAAGGAGGTTGTTCTTGGAAATTTCAATTGAAAAATATTTTTATTTTAGGAAGTAGATATTTAATTCTATAAGAATATATTTACAAGACAGTCTGATTTAGAAGGGTTTTTTTTTGGCAGAAATTTTTAGACAAGTTTTGACATTAGGAGAAGAAAAATGGTAGAAAGGAAAGGAAGAATGGGTATTTAGAAGGAAACTGAAGAGTAAGAGGAAAGATAGAAAGGGTAATTTATTTTGAAAGAAATTAAGAACAGAAAGAAAGAAAGAAAAGGTAGTTTGTTTTAAAAGAAATTAGAAAAAAATAGTTAAGGGAAGGAATTCTATTTCGAAAGACTTTAAGAAAAGAAAGAAAGAAAAAGAAATTAGGAAAAAATAGTTAAGGGAATTCTATTTTGAAAGAAATTAAGAAAAGAAAGAAAGAAGAATAGGGGATTTCTTTTATTTGAAGGGAATTCTATTCTGAAAAAAATATCGAGTGGATGAGAAGCTTTTCTCATATCAGAGCCAGGTTTCGATCCTGGGACCTGTGGGTTATGGGCCCACCACGCTTCCGCTGCGCCACTCTGATTTATGTTAAAAAAAATGAATTGTATAATATATATAGATATTCGAATCATACGCTTTTGAAATGGATCTGAAATTTTTGTGCGTGTATTGGATGTCTTCTCTTTCGAAAGGTCCAGAATTTAATTTTTATTTTCTCTCTAAACGATTCAAAATTTATTTTAATATTTTTGTTAACCCTTTTATGATATATGGAAGTATTGGAATTTTTTAATATATATTTATTTAATATTTTTATTTTTAGAAAAATTATCCCTTGTCAAATATAGATACTAAATTTTAAAATGGGAGAATAAATAATACACATTCTTTTTATTATGATATAAATTATTATTTTAAACAACATTTTTATTAAAAAAAGAAAAAGAGAAGTATCATTGATTAACAAGATACTTTTCTATAAAGCACATTAATCTTTAAATTAAAATTTATAAAAATCATCTTAGAGTAAAATAATTTTTCTAAATATAAGTAGCGTTGGAAAAGCAAAGGAATGGGGAAAAATACCCCCCAAATTATTTCCTAGCAAACATGCAGTTGGATTGCAACAACTATTTCTATTAGTGAAAAAACATATTTGTATTTGCCTTCTTAATTTTCTATGAAAAATATTAATTTGAAAAAGGTAATAATATTAGAATCATTTAACAAACCAAAAAATTGGAAAAAAAAATAGAAAAGGTTAAATTATATAAATCAATTGTATCACTTTTCAAAATAATAATAAAATCAGATTGAGGGTCGGGAATCTACTACAATAATTAAGAGTAACATTTTTTTAATGTAGGAATTTGGTAACATTTTTTTTAAAAAAATATAAAAATAATAAAAAATAGCATTTATAATTTTGGATAATGTGAAGTTATTGTTTTTATCTTAGTAATAACTTAATAAGGCATAGATTCAAATCTATTCTTTAGTATTTTGATGATCTTCGTAGAGTAATAATAAATGAAAAGTAATTAATTATTAATAGCATATGCAATTGCTTTTGATATGAAAATTATTAGAAATACAAAAATAAAAACTAGATGGAAAAAATTCTGAAAGCTACTTAGGATATTCAACTATTTGAGAATTTACCAATTTTTTCACTAAGCAGGCATTTGATATAATAATTTAAAATTAATCTATTTACATAAATATATTTATCTAGTTACACATATATTATGAGAGAGTAATTTGTTAAATTTAGAAAATATTAGATATTAATTAGAGTTTTGCAAATATATTGTTCATCATAAAAAAGGAAAAAAGAAAAATAAGGTTAGAGAAATTGTGAAAAATAAGTTTAATCCAGAAAAATATTTTATTTTGAGTTCAGCATCTAAAAAAAACTTACTTATCCAACCAAAGAAGAAATCCTTACCTACCTTGTTCAAGCCTATACCTCTCATCTTCACCATCCTAGAATTTTACCCACCTAAACTAGCCCCTTGTGAAACAATTGACCAAAGCATCAGAAAAAGATAGTGTTCAAGGAGCGCGGTCTCGTGTGGATTCGGTTGAAGAAAGAGAGATTTCCTACAGGCAAATTTGGCAAATTGCAGCCATGTGTTGATGAGCCATTCAAGGTATTGGAGCGGATTAATGACAAGGATCAAGAAAAATATTTTATTTTGAGTTCAGCATCTAAAAAAAACTTACTTATTGACAAAAAAAAAAAAAAACAACTGTATTGAGTTCAATATCTCGAGAGGGAAAAATAAACTCATTCATTAATCGAGATCGAGTGACTTCGCTATGCATTCCATGCAATTATTATTCCTATAATTCAAAACAGAAAAAGAGAGACTATTATTAGTAAGATAGAATTTTATGAAAATAGTTCTTGATAAAAAATAATAAAAAAAAGACCTTGCAGAATTGTAGAGGGGCGAGTGAGTCTCATTGATGTAGAAGAATGAATAATTTGATAACATTTAGATATTTATAGATAGAAAGATGAAAAATGAAGAGTTAATTGTCTGAAACGTGAAAGTTAAAAATGAATAATTTGTGAACAGTTAGATATTTATAGATAGAAAAATGAAAAATGAATAGTTAATTGTCTAGAATGTGAAAAGTTAAAAAGATGAGGTCCAATAGATTTGTACATGTAAAAGATGAAGAGATCATTATCTTTATGAATTTATTGAATATTTTAAATAAAAAATAATATAATATAATTATTATTATCTTTTTTAAAAATAATTATACTAATATGAATAAATTCATTAAACCTTTGTTATATCTTATCTGATAATATAATATTCATGTTGTTACTCTTGATTATAGTTTATTTAAATATAGCATTTATTTTGTTGCGAGGTATGAAATTAGAAGATCAAGAGTTTATTTTGTGGGTAGAAGATAAAGAGATTTTATTGGAAAATAATAGAATAGTATTATTTCATTATTGCCTGAGAAACAAAAAGATATAGATTCAGTTTTTCCATTATATTTGATATATATAATTCATTAAAATTTTTAGATTAAAAAATCTTTAAGTGTAATACAAGTGGCATGCCTTAAAATCCAGAATTAATGAAAAAATTGAAGTTTTTCAAGTTTGCTTTAAATATATATTATATAATAGATAGACTTTGTATTTATTTATTTTATTTTAATTCATTGAAATTACGTGAGAATTATTTGTGATTTCCTTTTCCGACTTTAACATTAATGTATTGCTTTTCTTTTCTTTCAAAATGATATTCCATATTATAATGTATTGCTACACATCTTTCAAAGATGAATTCAAAAATCTAAAGTCTAGAGCAGTT
Organism: Parsonsia alboflavescens; assembly: GCA_028571225.1. Taxonomy (NCBI): domain Eukaryota; kingdom Viridiplantae; phylum Streptophyta; class Magnoliopsida; order Gentianales; family Apocynaceae; genus Parsonsia; species Parsonsia alboflavescens. The sequence continues at coordinate 15,295,654 of JAOXNR010000029.1, forward strand.
CTCAAGTGAACTAAAAATATCAGTGCAAAATTAAGAGTTAGATTACATGAGCATGATTTTTATTGAGTCCGAATTAGTCTTTTCGAGTATATTTAATATTTCAAGAAAGAAAAAAGTTAATATATGAGATTAACTAGTAAGAGAACCCGCACCACACATGGATATGTTGTGAAATAATCTAAGATAATATATTTCTCGATAGACACTTTTTAAAATCATGTATAAATAATAAAGTTTATTGTAAGAATCTATTAATAATTATTTGAAATTTTGTTGCTGTCATTATTAATTAATAAAGTTTATTGTAAGATTCTTTTAATAATTATTTTTTGAAATTTTGTTGTTGTTCCTATTAATAAAAAAAGTTTATTGTAAGAATCTATTAATAATTATTAAGATTTGCAAACGTTTATTTTCTTCTTCTTTTCACAGTAATAAGCATCAATGTAGGGGAGGAGTTGAAGAAATTAGAAGTTGACATTTTTTAAAATAAGTCAATATTTTAATTTTTTATATTAAAGAAATTATTTAGGAAAAGATTTGATCGGTACACCTGACTTGCTGAGGATTGAGCAAGCTTTGAAAAGTTGAGATTTTTGAAAGTTTGCTTTAAATATATATTAGTATAAGCCCTCGTGCGATGCACGATGAGAATTCTAAAAAAATTATACTTCCTCCATCTGGAAATGAAGGTTCTATTTTCTAAACTAATAAAAATTTTCTTATGAAAATTGATAATGCAATGTATTAATGAACTAAGTTAAACCTTTTTTATTAAGTTTCATGTAAGTCAAATTGAAACATTTAATTTCGGACAGAGGAAGTAATAATTATAAATTGAATATAATATGTTAAAATGTTATTTATGAGTTTTTATTACATATAAAATATTTAATTCCAATCATTCATTTTTTAGAATGTCTTTCCGTGAATTAAAAAAAAAAAGACTTAGAAGAACGACAAAAATGTGTTGGATGGAATGAGCAAAATTTTATTTATTCTTTTTGCAGCCTCTTTAAAGTTAAGTTAGTTCATTTTTTAATTTTAAATTAGTCTTAAAATTAAAATTAAATTAAAATGTTATCTGAGGAGACAAAATTAAAAAATTTTCCTACAAACCCTTTAAAATTAAATTTAAAGTTCTTGAGAAAAAAGTTCATCAAAACACTTTAAATTAGTTATATTTTACTAACTTGTTTTCTATCCAAAACCTTTGGATTTAAATCCTTTGGTTTTTATCATAATTTTTCCTTTAAGAGAAAAATTAATAAATTATAAATTAAAATATTTATATTTTTCATGTTTTTTAGAATTCATGTAAAATCTAATTCAATTGAATATTAAAAGAAACTGGTCAGAGTTACAACTTCATGTATTTTAGAAAGCTAATTTTTAATTCCTTTTAAACAAAAGAAGTATTTTCAAGAGATTGAATTTAAATTTCATTAAAAAAAAACCGGAAAAAAAAACCCATATCCATGTATATCTATACATACATATATATTTTAATATACTTTTTCTATACATATATGTTGGGATCAAGTTCATAATGTTTGCCATCATAAAAACAATTTTGATAATCTAATCATTCCATTCAAATTTATATTAATTTAATTTTCTAGTTACAAAATTTTTGAATGAAATTAGAAAACTTTTTTCCTTCCAAAACTTTTAGAATTAAATTAAACTCAAAATTTATTTCCTCTAATTCTTTCGAAGCACAATTATTTTAATTTCTCTTGAAGAACCTTTATAATCTTTGTATAATTACATTTTTTTTATTTATAAACAACTTTTAAATAATCAGGCTTATTTTAAAACTTAAATTAAAATCTTTATCATACAAAAGGTTTTATCCGTTAATTTTTTTTACCTAAAAGAATTGTGAAGGAAACTTAATAATATCTTTTTTTATAATTTTCAATTTTTTCTTGAATAAATTATTTTTAAATTAAACTATATAAAAAAGTTGTTTTGAAATTAAAGTCTTAAATTTTCCATAAAAAATATTTAAAATTTATTTTAAAATAAACAAAACATACTCATACATATATATATATATATATATATTTATACATATTTATATATTGCAAATGAATATTTTGGAATTAGTGTTTTAATTTTTCTTTAAAAGATATCCCATGTAAATTCTTTCCGAACCAAACTCCATAAGCTTAATCCTGACGATTAAGAATCTTTTGTGAGATATTAAGAGTTTATTTATTGATAATGTACATGATAATCAAAGGGAAAATTAGTTAATTTTGTCTCTGAAGTTTGATCCTAAAATCAGTTTCATCCTTCAAAATTTTTTTTTTCTTTCTTTATTGTCCCGAAACATTTTACGATCTGCAATTATAGGTATCCGTTGCCGTTAAGTGTCTGTTAGTCAGGGGTAAAATAGAATTTTAACATGGAAAAATTAGCCAATTTCATCCTTAAAAGTTTTCTTTCCTATCTTTATTATCCCAAAACATTTTACGATCTGCCATTATTGGATCTCCATCCATTCTAATCATTACTTTGTGATTTTCCAAACAACATGCCTCTAGTCAGAGGTAAAAAAGACCTTTAACTTGTTTCCTCCCAAAGCCAAAATCACCTATTGACGTTTAATCATTGGAGCATTTTATCAAATACTTTTCTTATCATTGAATATATCTCCAATATCCCAATACCCAACTAAATTAGCCATTCTTGTTATTCTCCCTATATGATTGACGAGGGTAGGTATATCCTTAATTACAGAAGGTCTCCAAATAACACATCTGTGCACTCATGGTTGCTCTTGTAGATTTTTTTGAACTCTTTAGTGAGGCAAAGACATTCATAGCGAAAAGAAAATTTTATAGTATGGGAAAGTGTTAAAAACACTATTAGATGGGTACAGGATACATCAAGATGTGTATGAGAGTAAGAGAATCATTGAGCAACTCTGTGATTTAGAACCTCTTAATGCAGAAAGTTATGTTTTACTCTTAAATTTTTATGCACATTGTGAAAAATGGGAGATGGTGAATAAATTGAGAGAAACAATTCAAAATATGGATCTCAAAAAAAAAAAAAAAAAGAAGCTTATAATTGGATTGAGTTAAAAAACAAGATTATGTTTCTAGGACAAGGGATAAATCTCACACACTGTCCAAATGTATATACATATAAAGATATAGAGGTGGGTGAAGGAAATAGAAGAACAAGGTGGTCCTAGGATCATTGGATACAGTGAAATGTTAGTCACCTTTTTTAGATTGATTTATACAATAGACGAGAGTACAATTCAAGTATAAAAAATCTTCATATTTGTTGCAATTGCCGTGATATTCTTAAGGTGATCATTTGTAGAATGATAGGCAGAGAAAATATTATAAAGGATACAAATAGTTTACACGGCTTCAAATATGGAAGCAGCTCTCATGGAGAATGTTGATAAATGGCCTAGTCTTGATACTCTCAGCTGAATTCCTGTATGATGTGTATATTCTCAGTGTTTGATGAAATGCCTATATGGGTTAAGTGACTAAACGTGAGTTTGGTTTTTTTGGGGGGGAAATGGGTTAAATGTATTTTTTACCGCTATCTGATCGCTTGTTGTTTTGAAAATCACAAAATAACAGTTAGAAAGGACATAATGACAGATCGTAAAAAAGTTTTGGGACAATAAAGGTAGGAGAAAAAAACTTTAAGAATGAAATTGATTTTAGTGTCAAACTTTAGGGGTGAAATTGGCTAACCCCATTTTAAAAGTCTATTTTACCTTGACTAATGGTCACTTTATAGTAAAGATGGATGGAGATAATATAATGACAGATTGTAAAATGTTTTTGGACAATAAAGACAGAGAAAAATCTTTCAGAATGAAACTGTTTTTATTGTCAAACTTTAGGGACGAGATTGACTAATTTCCCTAATCAAAATAATGATAATAATAATCAATTTGTATCTGGGAGGAATTTTTCTGATCTGGATCTGAATTTTTTTTTGTTCCAACTAAGCTTTTCAAGTGTTTTTCTGACTTCTGAGTCTAAAATCAATGTTGGTTTTAGTATTCTGTAATGGGTTTTTCCAATTTTTCTCAAGAGAGGAGTTTGATTTTGTGCCCAAATTCTTGCTTTCTCTCCCTCTCTTTTTGTATGCATGTATTTCCTTTTGTAGATTTCAACTGGATCGAGTGCTTGTTCAAGGTTTGAAAAATGAAGCTTTTGATTTAACGATCCCCACTACCTTTGGTTTTCTTTTGAGTTTTAAATCAATGTTTTTGAAAGACTGGTGAGTCTTTGTTGGTTGTACTTGGAAAGGAAACAAATCTGGTCTTTGGAGACGTTGGAGAAATGAATGAATCTGTTTCTTCTGGTCAGAGAAGAGAATGAATTTGATTTAGAAGGAGGGTTAGTAGATGTCCCAGAAGCTTTTTGTCCCCTTCTTTTTTTATTTTTTATTTATTTCGTATCCATGGGCCAAAATGACATCGTTTCACCTTAACCGTTCAGAATTCCGTCTTAGCACACTCGGTTTTTGGTGCAACCTCGCACTTCAAAGTATTCATGTATATATATAGATATATATAATTTTTCTATTATGTGCGCTCTCGCATACAGCTTTGTTGTGCGCTAGCTCCAAAACAATGTCGTTTCATTTGCATTTTTAAAAAGAAAAAAAGGAAGAAAAAAGCATTGTGTTACGGGGTTGATTGGGTTTGAGGGCAAACCCTTCTCGCTCTCTCTTTCTCCTTCTCTGCGATGTTTGGGTGGGTGAAGAGGAGCGGCGAGAGCAAGGGCGAGGGTTGTGTGTGTGGTGTTAGGTGGTGGTGGGTGCCGTGTTGCTATGCGAGGGGTGTTGATTTTGGGTGGGTGGTGGTGGAAATGGCAAGGGTGTTGAGTTTGGCGCAGGGGAGGTGGTGGGGCAGTGTTGGGTGTGGGGTGTGGGGTGTAGTGTTGGGTGGGTGGTGGTGTTGGGTGAGCAGAGGTGACTGTGCCGTCAAGTCCAAAGAGATCTCTGCTTTGCTGCATTGTTTTTGTTTTTTCCAACGAAACGATGTCGTTTTGATTTCGCACAATAGCGCCATGTGCAATGCCACACACTACAGAAAAAGTATATATATAATAATAATAATAATAATAATAATTAGACATTTAAGGACCTAATCTTTGGTCAGTTTATATTTTGGTCCTTAACTTCTTTTTTTGGTTGTGTTAATCCTCAAACAAATTATCATTGGACAATTTGATCTTTCTAATCATATTTTTTGAAAACATCTAGTCAACAACCACCTAACTAATTTAATAGGGGCAAATTCAGTACTATATCATTCAATTGGTCAGAACAGATATTAACTGAAATCCTATTGAGTTAAATTTCGATTTTTGGCTCAGTAAGAAATGGATTTAGTTGGATCAAAAATATGAATTTAGGTCAGCAAAATTTCAGTTTATACCTGTTTTTGACAAATTGAATAATGTAATATTGAATTTTCCCCTGTTAATTTGGTCAAGGGGTCAATGATTAAACTTTTTGATGGTTTTTTTTGTAAAGAATAGGGTTTAAAGGACCAAGTTGTCCAATAGTAATTTGTTTAATGATCAACATGACCACAAAGATAGGTTAAGAAATATAACGTAAAATTGATCAAAGGTTATGTTCTTAAACATCCAATTACTTATAAATATATATATATATATATATATATATATATATATATATATGAATTCTATTATGTACACCTGTTTATGTGCACCTGTGT
>JAOXNR010000029.1:15301490-15311707 GCA_028571225.1 Parsonsia alboflavescens
ATATATATATATATATATATATATATATATATATATAAATTCATATTATATATGTACACATAATTATAAATATGTCTATAATTTTTATAGATTTTTATATATGTAAACTTAATATCCTAATTATTCTATTTAATTAAACTAAAAGTTTTAGTTTTATAATATGAAAAATTAGTAGAGGGGTTAAGGTTAGAAATAAAATAAAAGATGGAGGGTTAAAGATATCAGTCTTCCATACTATTATAATTGAAAATTTTTGTTTTATTAAATAAAATAATTAGGATATAAAGTTCATGCATACAAAAATATTTAAAAATTATAAATATGTCAAAATATAATTTTGAATATATATAAAAGTTATTTTTTAAATAAGAATATTGAAAATGGACATGCGAATGATTTATTACGAGTTTATATTTAATATTTGAGAGGAATTTTTACTAAAAACAATATATACTATTAGATGTGAAAACAAAAAAAGTTGTTGATGGTTGAGTTGATTAAAATCTTTTATCTCAAATGTGAATACCAAGTTTCAAATCCTTTTGTAAGCAACAAAAATTTTATTTTTAAGAATTTACATTAAGGAATGGTAAAGTAAAAAATAAAAAGGTAGAGGATAAAAAAAGATTAAAAAAAAAGTAGAGGATTAAAAATGATAATTTATCTCATAAAATTCTTAAATTATGCTTGTTTGACTGTCAAAAAATTCTCAAAAAAATGTTTTCTGATCATTTGGAGCGCACCTTAGCAAATCCGTATATATATATATATATATATATTCGCTCCAACCGTTACTGTAACGAAATTTTTGCTCCGCTTGGTTGGCTACATGAACACTGTAGCAAAAATTCCGTTGCGGTAATTGTTGGAGTACGCATTAAGGCGCACTCCATAGCGCGCCCTAGCAAAACCGTATATATATATATATAAAATAACATATACTCATCAATCTATTAAACATTGCCATTTCAAAAGAATTTGGATCATGCTATTATTGAACAAAACCTTTGAAATGAAATGTTTTATTATTATTATTATTTGCAAATTCAACTGGTTGGGAGCAGGCTACGATGTTAGTACTAGTATTGTATGCAGGGTCAGAAGAATTTTTTCATTAGAACAAAGGCAAGAAAGATCAATTCCCACCTTCCACATATTCATCCGAAGCTTCCCGATTACATACAACAATTTAGTAGCCAAATTAAAATATCTCAAGAAAGAGAAAGTGACGAGTTCGTAAATCAAGCTCCTTCCTTGTACATGGTTTTGGATATTATATTTGATTGAAATCTTCCCATGCAGGTTGTTAATACATGTTCACTGATTCTGCAGCTTCACAAAATTGTGCAAGTAGATTCAAAATGCAAAGTAATTCCCTTCCTATATTCATGTTTGAATGTCTTTCCATCTATATTGCAAAGCCAGCACAAGAACTCAGATTTGGGACGAGTTTCAGGAAACGTTAACCTAGTTTAGCCATGGTCTCCTCAGTCTAAACTCACAAGAACTCCAATCAAATATGGGAGAAATGTAACCAATCCAACATGAAAAGGGCATATATTCACTTACAGAAACTTGAAAGATTGTCCAGAGTACATACAAAAATATTCACACAAACAAGAAATTAATAACCAGGGTTCTAAAAACACTCACAATTATTGGCTATATGAGAGAAAAAATCACATCCTTACATTTCTACCATGAGAGTTCCAAGATTCCAATAACTTAAGCATGATGGCAGCAACACCAGAAGCCTTATTCTGGAAAACCAATTCGGTTTCTTTTTCCACGGACACCCAAACAGATTCATTGTGGTTTCAATTGTTTTCTTAAAATCAAATGAAAGAATTTAGATGATTTTGGTATCAAAGTTTTGAAGATTAACTAGAGAACTTCAACTTTTGCGGCCGAATAGTAGAAGCTTTCTGAATCCTTTGGCAACTTTAGGAGAGCTTTCTCCACTATTCCACTTCTTTCTTGGGTGATTTAGTTCAGCATTTGGTTCGATATTTGGTGGTGGAGTTGATGTCTCTGTAATGGGAACCTCTGTTGGGACGGATAGCTTCTCACTTGATAAATTAGCTTCACCCATACGCACTACCGGAATATTATCAGCCACTGTCATGTCTTTAGCAAGAGGTGCATCAGATATTACCTCAACATTGACTTTCTCTGTTTGGGCAGAATGATTCTCAGCAGGTTCTGGAAAGGTTTTTTGGGAAAGATCACTGTCTTTATGAGCTTCTCTCTCTGAATTGATGTCCCCTTCATCCTTTTCAATTGAAGAAATACTGTGCAACTCCTTGATGACTTCAGAATCATCATTCAAAGCTTGGGGAGTTGCTTTCGTGCTGCTGTCCACTTGTTGAATGGATGCTGCAGCTATCTTGCCACCCCTTTCAGGAGTTTCTGATACAGCAGAATATCCAATTGAATCCTTCATTACAGACTTTTTATCTGAAGCTTTCACCTTGTTCTGATTTAGTTTCTTTTTTTGAGGTCCACTTTTCTGCACTGAAGTAGCTTTATTGCTGTTGTCCCTTGTAGTTGTCTTTTTTTGGCCCGCTTTTGATTCAGTTGATGACCACACTTCTATTGTCCGAGCAGCTGAGAGGCGATCAATGGTGGAACTTCTAAAAACAGGCTTGAGTGGTTTCTTTGTTTCTTCATTACTAGCCTGTTGTGTTGTCTTCCCATTCTTTGCTGACACTGCTGCTTTCTTGGGCTCTTTTAAAGACATTCTTGAAGCAACTGCATTAGGGCCACCACCAGAACTTCTTTCTGCAATTCTCTTTTGGCGCTGAATCAATAATTCTTCCATTTTCTTCCTTTTCGCTTCTTCCTGTCCCCATGGAAGAAATTATACGGGGGGGGGGGGGATAAGAAAACATAAGAGGAAAGGATGCAAGACAGCTTTGGGAACATTACCTGGGTATGACCATTTAGGATAGGTAATTTTCAACCAAACACAATTACTTGGTGGAACCCAAAATTACATTTATAGCAGTTATAGACTAATGTTATAATTTTCAATAAATACTATCTGAAAAAGTTAAGCCTAGTTGAAATAAAAAACTCAGTAATATAAAATGGCAAACAAATGGGGTACCTGCTCAGCTTTGCTTTTCTGAGCCATTGTTTTGCTTCCAGGGACTTTCCTGCTTTTTGACATGAGGTCGGATTTGCTCCTTCCCAGTAAGCCAACTGTAGGCTTGACTTGTTTGTTTGATACTTTTCCTCCAGAAGAACTGCTGTTAATTTTATCTGCTGACTTACCATTTGGTAGCTTCTTGATATCAACAGAATCACTTAATTCAACATCAGAAGACTGCCTTTTCATGCCTTCAGCTACTGAATTGTCATTTGCATAATCCATTTCGGGATTCCAGGACACTGCAACTTGATCTGCTGCTGAATCCCTTCCAAGCACCATGCATAGATCATCTGGCTCAAAAAAATTATTACTTGCAACCCTGTTTGGTAAATCATCTGGTTTGCAATAATTAGATTCAGCAATATCTGATTCCAGGAAAATATCAGTCTTTGGTTCCGAATGAGTTGTGTCGCTCACTAGTCCAGATTGAATCATAAACGAGTCATCAACAAGATCTTTTTTATTCTCTGCAATGTGCAAAGTTTCAGCGGTGAAGACTGAAGTATCATTGCCATTAAAAGTTGCATGGTCTACTCTTTCTCCTTGGTTTGAAGATTTATCTGGTCTGTTGGCAATTAGAAAATCTTCTTCTCTTCGACTCTTCACAATTGAAGCTTCAATGCCACCATCAGATAAAGGAGGTTGTGAGTATATTTCTGATCCTTGAACTCTCTGTGAGAATAACATCTCCTCCTCTAAATTGCCTCTCCTAGTTACTCCACGACCATTTTCCCCAGGTTCAAAGGTTGTGAAATGTTTGCTGTCATTTTCCACAGATCTTTCATTAAACATAAAAGAATCTGTTGAGATAGCATGACGTTTTGACACTTCCTCTGATTCCACATTAAATGATGATGACTTTCCTTCACCAGAGCTGTTGGAAGTAAAATTGTCCTCCGACTGTAGGGAATTTGCATTTGCATCAGTCACTCTTGAGTCTACATCCTTCAAAAGAAGATCCTGGAAAAAGTCCCAGTTTTGGCTTCTTGTTTCACCTCCAAGATCATTTGCAACCATTTTCTCAGTATCTTGATCAGTGTAATCATCTAACTCACTGCTTTGTTTCTTTTTAGCCTCTCTTTTCTTGTTTCTGAGGGATGTTGATTTATGGCGTCTCTCAAATGACCCAAGTGCCTCATCCACTCGCTGTTTTAGGGAATCAGCATCTAAAATTTCATCACCATCAGATGAATCACTTTCAGAACTGCCAGTTCTTTCTCCATTCCGCTTTGAAGTGATGTAATTTATGTTGCGGATGACAACCTTCCGCGAAGAACTCTTTCCAGGCTTCTTTTTATGCAACTGATCTAAAGTTTTTCCACGATCCTCAGAGTCATCTGAATCACTTGCTGAGCTGGAGTCACTAATCTCCTCGGCATCATTCTGTTCAGTATTTTGTCTTGTTCCCTTTGAAGTTTTTTCCTTTCTCTTGGACATTCTTTTCCAAGTATCATCAGGTTGAAGAGTGAAATTAGCATCTTCACCACTTGGAGGCCATTGAACATTTGATGGATAGTATGACTGTGGAACCTGCATCCCCGGAAAAAAGTATCCTTGATATGGGTGAATTTGTTGAAATCCAGGGCCTTGAAAATTATGCATGTACTGTGCCCATGGTGGTACTTGAGCTTTCCTCTCTGTCGATTGCTCTATAGCTATTTTTGGCAAACCATTATCTGAAACATAAGCATTTCTCTTTTTTTTTTAAAAAAAAAGTTCTAGAATCAAAGTGCAGCATGTACAAATGCTAAATGAATATCTTAAGTGAAAGGACAATACTGCAGCCTAGACCAATTAAATTTAGGAATAAACATGTAATTGTCAAGAACTGGCTGTTGTTGCAAAGGTGGTGCAAAGTTAGGAATAAACATGGAAGCTTTATGAGAAAAGCCAGCCTTCAGAGCTAACAAAATTTTACTCATAGCAGAGAAATTAACTCACGAGAACCCAAAAAGATTCAAACAGAACCAAAAATTGATTTCCAGGGAAGGTCAAACTTTACGAGGATAGAGTAAATGGCTACATGAAAATTAATAACAAAAGCGTCCTCAGAAGTTTATCTAAGTTATGCTAAGATTTTAGTAGTTTCAATTGTCTAAATACAATATACAAAAAACCTTTCACAGTAGTCTAATGTGACCTCATAAATTCGTTCAAGTTTCGTGAAGATTTTAGTAGATTCCATGCAAAGAGCTAGATAAATTTGCAGGAAGAAGAAGAATGGACTCTACCCAGGTTAGCTTCTGAACTTCCAAGACTTGTTGCAGAGTCAGATGCTGATGTATCTACTTGACCATTTCCTTCACCAACAAGTAGAATTCCGGATGTTCCCAAAAATGAAAATTCAGCATGAGAGGCCTGCATTGCAGCCACCTCATCCATCCAGATTCCATCATTGCTCTTTTTATTGCATAGTTCCATAAAATTCGTACTTGCTTCCCTGAAAGAACAAGAGACAAAATTATCTTCTAAACAGGATGCACAATGGGCAGAACAAAGAGAAAATATGAGCTCGTTTAACTAGAGAGAAGAGTGAAAGTCTGAAAGTAGGCAAAAATTAGTGTTGGATCAGGAAGAAGAATAGATTAATTTGTTATGAAGAAAATTCCCAATGGAAGGTTTAACATAAGAAAAATGTAATGTTAGCATCCTCTTTTAAGAAAACAGAAATCGCAGTGCAACATAAACTGCAGCACATGAAACCATTTATGCAAATAACATTGACAATTGAGATGAGAAATCTGAATCTGATACCATCTTCTGCAACTAAAATGTCAAACATGAAAGAAAACTAACAAATTCTGCCAAAAATACTAGCACTTAGTGGGAGAAGCTCACATGGTAGAGCTAGAATTAAATGTCTCATTAAAAGCTGCATAGTGAACTTGCTCCATGTTTTACAGAAAGGAGAAATAATGAAACAATATGAAGAAACTCGGATGTGAGCAGTGAAAACAAGACATGTGATAACTAAAGGGAGATATTTAATGCCAGACGATGCCACGAAAAAGCGTTGGAGAAATGGAGAAGAAAATGTGAACTTAAGCCTCTATGAGTTTAAAGATGGCTAAAAGAAAGAGGGTTCCTAAAGATCCCAGAATTGTGTTTGAATTTCCATTTAGTTCCCCAAGGTTCATGTCAAACGAGTATGTTGGTATGCTTATCCATGTAGAAGATTTTCAGCCAACAAACTTCATGCATCTGAATTTACATGAAATAGCTTCTTACCTCAAACGGACAGCTCCAAAAGCATCACAGAATGATATCAGATCCTCTAGGTTATCCATCTCATACCCTGCCACCAGAGCACGAGCACATGCCATTGCTTGCTCTTTCCTAAGCACAGCTTTCCGAGTTTCCAAAACACGCAAAAGGTGAACCCTTTTCATCATTAGTAACAAGCAGTTATTAAAAAAATCCTCAAGAGATCATCTTCAAGTAGAGAGTTAATCGATATTAGCAAGTGCAAGAGTTTACTTGGAATTCTCTTCCTGTGTGGCGTCCCCACTGCCATTTGACTCAATCTTTGAGAAGAGGTTAGCATTGCATCAATTCTCAATAGTGATTATGAAAGCTTCAAGTAAGAAATACAAAGTGTATCATTTGAAATTATAAATACACAAGGGAGAATTTACCTTGGGCAAAACAGCTGAACTTCTAAGAGATGCACCTGCAAAAGGAATATTGTTCAGGAATCTCGAAGGGGCGCATCAATACACACTTCACATGGATGGATTTAGCTATATTATTTATGTTGCAGGCCTCATTTGACAGCCTTTCTACATCACCATGAATAATTTCTGCTGATGCTTTACAGATGTATGACACAGAAGGTCAGCAAATCTAATTGTGCAACAACACGTGAGAGAAATATTAATGTGAAATTTCTTAAAATTTCCAAACGTGTTCGGAAGCAAACAAAAGAAAATAAATACCATATTTCTTTGATCCATTCTGGTTTGCTTTATTCACATCTTTCTCTAAGAAATCCTTCATTTAATTTTATCTTTTTATCTTTTGGTTTCCAACTCAAGTCCCAAACTTTTCTTGTGAGAGGCTTAACCTGTATGACCTTGGATCAAGTTCAGTGGGAACTTAATTCTTGTCCAACAATGAATGGTAAACCTCTAAACTTCAATCCAAAGTCACTAAAGCAAATAGCAAACGTCACAGAACGGATAGCGATAGGATTTAATCCCAGTACCTTCGGCTTCAGTAGCTCCATTTGTTTGCTGTTCATTCGATTGAATAGAGTTCTCAATCTGTGCAATCTCTCTTTCTATTGTAACAAATCTCTCGAGAATTTCTGGAGTACTTACAAACTTCACAAACCTGAATGCATAGAAAATTCAGAACCATCAGTAAAACAAAAGCGAATAATCCTAGTTTAGCACATACCATATAAGAAAGCAATCAAACAAATCAAGAGGAAGCAGAGACATGAGGAGATGCTGACCTTTCTAGAGTGGCTTTAGTAAACCAAGAAGCATTACTGGATGTAGGACGGAGAGTAATGGAGTAACCCCCTTTCGAAATCTGATCTTTGGCGTATTTGAGATGTGAAAGGAATGGTTCAAGTAGTCCTGAAGCTAATTTCTCATTCTTGTTACCAGCAAAGATCACAAGATCGCATCTTTATTTCAAAATTGAGATGAGTGAGCCTTCCCAACAAATAACTAAGTGAAACAATCTATTCTTATAAAAATTCAAGAACATAGTGAATGTCGAAGTTTACCTGGTTCTTGTTGGTGTGAGATTAAACAAAACATAATCAAGATGAGTTCTTGAATCCATACTTTTACATAGAACCAAAAAACAGAGATGGAAAGAAGACTTAAAAAGTCTTGCGGTGTTTCAGCACATTGTTCCTCTTAGAACTGATTCTTCCAATACTTTAATCAGAAGTGTAGAGAGAGTGGAGCATCTGGAAAGGAGGTTCATGATACTGATGAAGAAGCTCCAGGAATGGCACATGCCGGACAGGGAATAAGAAGGGTTGGAGGGATTTGCCTTTCCAAGATTCAAATGTGGGGTCCTCTCACTCCAATGCCGACATTTTCCTCTTTATAGAGAAAAAGAAAAATACTGGTATATGGGAATTACATAATCCTATGTGTGAATAGTAGAATATAGTATTGAGGACAGAGCATAAAACTATGAGAAGTAATTGCGTGATGGAACAGCAGGGCGTCTTAGAGAAAGATTGGTTCGTTGAAATGTCGTTTCAGAGTGTTAATTTTTTTCCGAAAAATCCTAGTCTTGTGTCTGAAGACAAGCGGCGGGCTCCTCCACTCCCGCAGCCAGGCTCTACTGACAAACGCACCCCACACCCAACACCCTCAAGGCCCCCTGGGAGTCCCGACTTCATTCAGAAGAACCAGCTATCGGGTGATTTCATTTCAAGATCTGCATTGCTTTGCTTTGCTTTGCTTTGCTGTCACTCTCACTTGAGAAGAGTAAAAATGGGGACAAAGAATATAAACCACTTGTGTCGCCTCTCAAGTAAAAGCTGCTGCTTTGTAAAACTCGAAGAAATAGTTTATTCAAGGCATTTTCTGAATTTTGATCGGTGTCAGCTTTTCATCAAACACAATATAGGCGCCTACAGTATCAAACACTCTGAAACCAAAAAGATATGATTTTTCATTCAGTATTAGCCTAAATAATCTAGTGCCAGTAAATTTTACTCACAATCTTGATCAAATGAGGCCCCCTTTGAAAGTTGTGTCTTTTATGAGTTCCCAATTAGAGAGGATCTTCTCATGGTATTGGAGACACGTGAAATCCCAAACTGAATGAGGGGGTAAAGTAGAATATTAACCGGAATGTAAGGGATGGACTTGAAGCAACAACAATACACAATTGTTTCTTTTTCTTGAATGAAAGGAAAGAGAAAGGTAATCCCAAAACAGGCAACATTCATTCATTGCATTTTTTGTGGCAAAAGCAAACCAAGTCAGTAGTAGCATATTCTTATTGTTACTTGTCTGCAATGGCAAACAAGAAGTCATTGAGTTCACATATTTTTGGCAGATGGAGTTAACCAAAACCGCAGGAAATTAAAGTAAGATAGTGTTTGTTTCATGATAGCCTTTATTGTCTTCGGATAAAAAGTAGCCATCAAAGGTTTTCTTGCCTTTTATCCTCGTGAGTTCTAAATGCCCTTTCGATTAAGCTGTCTTTGAATTAATTGTAATATCTCAAAGAGGGGGGAAAAAAAAGAATTGAGAACCCCACAAGAACTAAAATAATAATTCCATTGTGCTTTACAACCCATCCGGGGGAGAAATTTCTTTTGGGGGTCAGTTAGGAAATAATTGAATGGTAATACCGGTGCTGGGTGAAGCAACCTCTTGTCAATTATCCGATTTAAGTATGATTTTTTATCCGTTTTTAGGTGCAGTAAAAATAGCTCCTCAACCATATGCATATATCCATCTGTCTTCTCTCTACCTCGCATTAATTAGCTGCGATCAATGATGGATCCATCTCTTTCTTTTCCCTTGACGAAAAGGACCAAATCCACGGCCATTGGGTCCTCCATAACCTTTTATTTATTTTCTAATACATCTTGAATAGATGAACTAGCCAGACCAAAAAAGTTTATGAATAAATTAGGAACCATCATCCATTTCTTTTTTCTATTTATGGGCGGAAAAATTAGTACTGATCTAAGCCTAACTTACAAGTGAAATCTTAATCCTGCTGGTTGTTTGTTTATAAGTTTCATCTCATGTTTTTCTTCTAAATGAAGGCTATTTTGATGTTATGTAACAACAGTCTTGATTTCAAATCAAACTAAATTTTCTTTTATATAAATCCAACAGGCTAAATGAATGGATTGTGACTTGGGGAATTGGGTGGGCTGAATGTTGTCATCAAAACAACGTCGTTTTGAGTTCAAATATTTTAATTCTGAATGTTAATAATTTCATCTGTTGCACTTGTTTTCCTATATAACTTCGCACTTATCAGTTTTCCTGTATATATACGATAAACTATAGAGTGTAATGGTGCACTCCATATGGAGTTCATTGTTAAGTCTTTTACGGTCAAAGTTAAT
>JAOXNR010000029.1:15311807-15344431 GCA_028571225.1 Parsonsia alboflavescens
TCTTCCTCCTACCTAACAAACTCCTATTTATAACCCCCCAGCCAACCGAATAACACCCACGCTCCTTAGCTGACCACCATTCCCCTCATCTCCTTAGCTTCTTTCCATGAGTGCCCTTGCGAGTGTAAACTTGCATGCCAGGGGTCTATCAGAGTATTTCTTTTTTATTGTTACAAGTATCATGCTTCCTTTTTGAACGACTTTCGAGGGGGCACGCTCCTGAGTTTTTAGTTAGACAAATAATGTATATTGACTTGTTGGTGCTTTATAATCTAAATGTCCAAACTTTGACTTAAGTCTGCTATAGCAGATGTTTGGACCTTTCCATTGAATCTTATCATGTGAAATCTCCCTTTCTTATTCTGCTCTGCTTGACATGACGATCTCAGGTAGGATTTTAAGCAAATGCTGGAATTATTGTTATATGGTTATATGCTATTTTTCCCCTATCCAAAATTGATAGCAGTGTCTGTCATATATTATCACTCTTAATTTCATATTTTGCATCACTACAACGAAATGTTATTTAACACCTTTATGCTGAATTCATAGTAAGTATGTGATCTTCATGTATTGGGTTAAACTAATAGCATCGCTTGATAAATACAAGTTTCTGTCATTAAGATCCTGTCATAAGTAAAACTCCTGTTGTTACCAATTAGGCGGCCAGATTATTGCCTTGGCCCTCATCTAAGGCAGATGCTTTCTTATGGCTGTACGCGGTTGGAGATAGGAGTTCAGAGCACGTATGAGGATGTTGCTCGCGATACAAATAGAGGCCACACAGTAGCTGCCGTTGCTGATTGCTTTTGCTTGTCAAAGGATGCAGGTTTTAAGGTAGTTTAGCCCCATGAATTTATATTTAAGCTTTTCATATTTATATCTAATCATAATAGAATTGATTTAACAAAATTTGAAACTTTTTAAAAGTATTTTTGGGTTAAAGTCTTCTGTTTAATGCAAGCAACTAACTAATCCGTTTTCTCAGGGGAACTGAACATTGGCTTTATCGAGTACTGGTTGTTGTGACCTCCTAAAGAATTATCATTTTCTAATTATGTGAAGAATTTTGCAATTTTATTCTGTTTGTGCTTTGCATCTTGAGCTCAATTATTTATTTATTTTTATTTGTGATATCACTTTTTTTGTTTTCAGTTGTAAAATACTTAGGGCATATTTGGACAGTAACTAAATGCTTTTGTAGTTGTTAAAAAAGAGAGATTCATTTGGATAAGATTTTTTTTAAATAGATGGATTGAATGATTTAATGTATACTGCTTCCCTTTGACAGATTACATGTTACAATATAGTTACTAAATTAGCGAATGTGTATAATCTAAGTTGAAAATATTTAAGAACATATATTAAATGTGTAATGTGGGATCCATGTGTTTGAAAGAGGTTTTAAGAAAAAATAACTTTTGAAAGTTGATATATTATAATAATAAGAGGTGGGAAAACAGCAAAAAAGCTGGTCCAGATAAACTTTCCTGTCTTCTGTTGCTTTACACCTATTGTGCTTCTAATTGATAAACAATTCCTTTATTTTAGGTAGTTGCTCATATGATGCCTGATCTTCCAAATGTTGGGGTTGAGAGGGACTTGGAGAGTTTCAAGGAGTTTTTTGAGAGTCCTTTGTTCAGGGCTGATGGTCTAAAAATTTATCCCACACTTGTCATTCGTGGTACGGGACTTTATGAACTCTGGAAAACTGGCAGGTATATTTTGGGTTCTCCAAGAGCACATTTTCGTCATGTGATTTCATATGCTCCAGTGGCTCTTGTAGTATTAATATTTTCTGGGGTTTCAGTGTCTCTATATATTGTTTAGTAGTCAATTGAAGGACTCTATTTTCACCATGATAAGACCCTTAACTTTTGAAACAAGTGTACTTGCTCGATGAAAGCAGCAACATTTTGTTTGGTTGATGCAATCTCCTGGCTCTTTTTACCGTATGTAGAACAGAACTGAATACCAAAGGAAATCCATCTTTAACCTCAACGCGGAATTCCTTAGAACAGAAAAGAAGAATTTTTTGGCTCCAGATCTCTTGCTGTTAATGCCATTGTTTAATGATCTCAGCTTCCTCCTTCTAAATTGTTCCTGATTAGCTATTTCTAAAACACCCTTTTATTGTCTCTTGCTACTTGGTCTCCTTAACTGTAATGACCTCCTAAATCCAGTTAAATTGACCTTAACAAATATTTTGGGCATGTCAAACTGAAAAATTTGCTGAATGCTCTTTCTGCCCCCACTACCTCCTAAATCTTTTGTCTGTTGCCATTTGTTGTGAGTTAGCACATTACCTCTATATTGATCATACATCTATTGCCCCCTCCACTTTGCTGCCTCCACCACAATGAAATTGGAGAAAAATGTGAAAAAAATTAAACAGAAAAATAAAGAAAATGAAGAGATTTGTTTCGTATTACATAGCCTATGTCAGGAAAGACAGTCCTCAATCTCTATTCTTTATTTCCTTTTACGTATTTGCTTCTTGTTTTGCATTTTTTGCAGGTACAGAAATTACCCCCCTGAGCAGCTTGTTGACATTGTAGCTAGGATCTTGGCAATGGTTCCCCCCTGGACACGTGTCTATAGAGTTCAGCGGGATATCCCTATGCCTTTAGTGACTTCTGGAGTAGAGAAGGGGAATCTCCGGGAGCTAGCCTTGGCTCGGATGGAGGATTTGGGTTTGAAATGTAGAGATGTTCGGACACGTGAAGCTGGAATCCAGGTACATTTAAGCCATCATTTATCCTTTTCGAGTTGTAATACTAGCTGATTTTAACCATACTCACAGTACTCCTATCTTCCTATTAGGACATTCATCACAAAATAAAGCCCGAAGAAGTTGAGCTCGTTCGCCGTGATTATTCTGCAAATGAAGGCTGGGAAACCTTTCTCTCATATGAGGATACACGTCAGGTACTGCTTGTTAAAAGGGGGAAGAATATCTTTAAAGAAGTCCATGTCACTGTTTTTCTGAATGTCATCATTGTTACAGACTTGCTTTTTCTTTGGGGGTTTCTAATCGTGCTGAGACATCATACTTGCATTAGATCAATGACATGGAAATGCATGTCAAGAAAACCTGACTGCATTCATCACATGCATCAGATCAATGCTGCATGAGATCGCTTTCACTGGTGTCCTAAACTTGTTTGTGGGTTCTATTAGAGCAAAGGAATGAACTTATAACAGGAAACAAGTCCATAAAAACTTATTACAGTTCCTGACAATCGTTGGGACTGGAGTCTGTATATGGTTGCCTTATTATATTGATGACCGGTGCTAAATATTTTCCTAATGCCCCAGAAGTTTGAATCACGCAATTGATAATACCAAGATGTTTCATTATATATGTTAAAATATGAGCTTGGGCCTAACTCAACCCCAAAAGCTAGCTCAAAGGGAGAGGATTGCTCAAGGCCCTATATACTACAATTGGCTCTTATACAAACCCGATGTGGGATTCTCAACACTCCCCCTCACGCCCAGGGCCTCTCCCTCTAGAGCGTGAAATTCAACATGGGGGCCTAACATCGGCAAACAATCATACACAAACACAAACAAACCGGGCTCTGATACCATGTTACAATATGGGCTTGGGCCTAACTCAACCCCAAAAGCTAGCTCAAAGGGAGAGGATTGCTCAAGGCCCTATATACTACAATTGGCTCTTATACAAACCCGATGTGGGATTCTCAACAATATATGCGTTAATATCTATATTAGTTTGAAAATATGGCCTGCTGTGGTCGTCTTCATATTATGGGTTCTATGACAGAAAAGGTAAAAGATTGTTTCTTTTGCTTTTCTGTCATATTATAGTGAAGTTCGCATTTGCAGAGTACTCTGTTCAATTAAAGTTCTATACTAAAAGAAATTGAAATATTTTTGTCTATATTACTTTTGGATCCACCTCATTTGCATTGGAAAACTATTACAGTTTTTAGAAATCATGGAATAGAATTCACTTTTCATCACCAAATTCCAAGATCCATAAATGCCTATAGAAGGGGAAAAAAATATTCTCTTTGATCATGTGTAATTTGTTAAACTAAATGTGCCATATGCTTTATACAATTTTTGCTATTTTCTTTTGCTTTTTGTTCATTTGTATGAACTGGAATATTTCTGTCCATAAAAATGAACAGAAAGGCTATAAGTTGTTTGTATGTGAAATGGTAGAACATTTTCTATTGCTTTTGTCTTTGTTCGTTTTGATTTTAAATGGCTCGGTAATGAAAGCCCCAACTTGATGGAGAATTGAGCCATCAACAGTGCTTCATTTTCAAATTCATGAGTGGCTATTCTTTATGAAATACTGTCTGGAAACAATCATAAGCTCCTTTACTTGAAGCATCGGTCTAGTAACTGTTTGATCTAGAAAAATGATAAACAAGTAGTAACTTAGTTATCTTTCTAGTGGAGACCAGAACAAGTGAATGCAGCTAAGCTACTTCACTCATCGTGTGATGCAGGATATCTTGGTTGGACTTTTGCGACTCCGAAAATGTGGGCGGAATGTGACCTGCCCTGAACTAGTGGGGAAATGTTCTATTGTAAGAGAACTCCATGTTTACGGAACTGCTGTTCCTGTCCATGGTAGGGATGCTGATAAGCTGCAACATCAAGGTTATGGCACACTACTGATGGAGGAGGCTGAGAGGATTGCTCATCAAGAGCACAGATCATCAAAGATAGCTGTCATATCAGGTGTTGGAACTCGGCACTACTACCGAAAGTTGGGCTATGAGCTTGAAGGTCCTTACATGGTCAAATACCTTTCTTAGCGGGGTTTCATGTTGAGGAGATGTAGCTGGTGTCGGGAGATTTGCATGCCTTAGACACCATTTTTTCCTGGGTAGTTCGTTAGAACTTAGTGAGGCTGTGATGTTTATAGGCTTGAGGTATTTCTACTATATGGGCAGCTGTACTGATTTTCTCACCCTGTTCCATAGATAGGTTCGGAGTTGTCAATTTTCTATTACCATTACCAATTTAGGAGAAGTCTGTATTATCTTACTGCAACCTTGAAACCGTGAAAATTTACTCTGGAGTATTGAGCCAACAATAACAAAGTTGCTGATATTCCATGTTGTGGTATCCCACTTGCCCTCCCAAAATTTTGATATTGATGACCAATTTTCAGTAGCTTCATGTTAAATGATATTCTTCCGTAAGTAAAACAGAACTGGTGGAGGGATGTAGGTTGTGGTGAAATTTTGCAGTTTTTGAATCCCTTTAATACTTACACCATAACTCCAGTAGTTTTTAGAAAATGCCTTCTATCAAGTAGTTATTTTTAACTTCAAAGAATCAAAATAAATCAATTTCCTAAAACAAAGTTTAAGGTAAAAAAATATTTCCCTTAAGATCCTCATGGAGAGAATATTAAGATAGAGGGAAAATTGTTTTACGGAGAAAATCAATGATATAGGAAAAGATGAATGTATCTATATGAATTAAGAGAATACTCCTTCCATCGTGAACTAAATATTTTATTTTGATTTATAGTTATTTTAATAAAAAAATTAACTTAGTTTATTTTAGCAATGTAATATCACTTTTCTTCATATAAATTTAATTAATTTAGAAAATGAAATGGATAATCCGAAATGGAAAGAGTAATATATACCTATAGAAAAGAACATTAAATATGAAAGAGTGAAAAAATGTTTTATAGAGAGAGCATTGGTAATATTATAAAAAATGAATAGATTATCCATTAAACTACTAATAATAACTTACAGCAAGGGGAAAAAAGCAAAATAAAATGACTTGTAATTAGGGACAAACAAAGTATATCATAATACATTTATTTTTTAAAAAATGAAAAAACACAAAATAAATAAATTTGTACTTGAATTAATCAAACATTTTAAACTCAACTAGTTAAATTAAAGAAAAATAAAATCTATATCATACAAAGATTTTGACATCGAATAATAAACCAACTCACTCAAACAGTGAAACATTAAATGAAACCGAGAGCTCAGGCCAACATCTGGCTCAAATACGGCTCCCTAAATCACAGTCATTATTATTTTCACCTAAATCAGTTGTATCCACTGAAATGGGATTTGTGACATTATAATTGTCATTACTGCCACTGTTTTATTTTAAATTCCCACTAGACCTTGGATTGCTTTATTCATAAAAACCAAATAATTAAATGCAATCTTTGGTATAGAAGGTAGTGGGATTTTTTTTTTTTTTGTAGCATATTATTAAAGTTTTAGCATTTCCAGCATGAAGCTGCAACAATGGGCTTTGATTTCCAGCCAAGAACCAAGCAGCCTTTTTCTTCCATAATGGTGTAGCCCTCACATGCATTCACCTTGGCCAGCCACTGCTTAGCCTGAGTCATCATCTTCACCGGCGCCGCCTGAAACCCGGCCCGGCTCATCCTCCTCCGCCACTGATCCACCCTCTCGTGCCTTTCCAGCCTTGCAGGCCCTTCACAACTTACGATGTTCTTGATTTCTTCGGCGAAGTAGAATTGTTCCATTTTGGCTCGCCTCGTGTCGTACTTAGGCAACATTGCATCAAGTGAATCGAAGATGGCCGAATAGTAATGCAATGCTTCCATGAATCTACCGAGGAAAAATGGTCCATTGTGACTTGAATCTTGTTCCACGAGGACTAAAACCTTAGGTGAAAGTTCATGAATTATCTGCAAAACCGAGTTCAGTGCTCCCCTGCTCTCTTTCACCACACAATGCAGCTGAAGAATGCTGTTAACCACAAGGACTTCACCTTCAAAGATTTTGATATCTTCGGGCTTAAGGCTTTCCAAGTTGCTCTCCACTACAGAAAACTCCAGATTGATCCCCAGACCCTTTGCGTAAGTCACCAGCTCTTCGCCGATGACTTTGAATCTGTTGACACGCAGGCCAACCGCCGTGATCCTTAGACGGTGCACGACAGGTTGGCCATTGGCACGGTTGGCCAGACTCTGGATCAACCTGCGCCACTGATGACCATGTGGTAAGCCAAGTGTCATTCCCAGGTCTACCACATGAATGAAACTCTCTCCCTCAAAGGCTTCCAATATTGCGGAATTGGCCACGAAATGACCAAATTGAATATATGGGCAAATTTCATAAACAAGGCTTAAAGCTTCTTCTTTCTTACCCGAATTGAAATCCATTATGTTCATCTTTGGAGCAACGTATCCCACCGTCCCTAATGGCTGAACCAGGGAAAGCCTATCGGCAAGTCCCTGCACAAAACAAGAGGCTACCCGCTGAAAAGCAGAGCCGAACACCAGAGCTTTAGCCCGAAGCTCAGATAAGAGAGCCGAGGCATGGGATTTGTCCCGACAAGCCACCGCTTCGGAACAGGAAATCAGGAGCTGGACCAATTCCATCCCATCGCCGCTGCAATCTTCATTTCCTCCGCCGTCATCTGAACCAATTATGGCCTTGGCCGCCTCTTCCACCGCCTCGGCAGCTAAATATCTCTGCGTATAAGTCCATATGTGATCCCTAAAATGAAGCCTCGGCAAGCTGTTGACACTATTAGTACGAGAGATACCGATCCCAACCCCGCCTCCGCCGCTGCCGCCGGAGCTGGAAAAGCTGCTTGAATTGGTTTCCACAGAATCACCATCGTTATTAATGTTTACAGTTCTCTTCAGCCTCTTGTAATCCCCTGTTTCGTCGGACAATTGGAACCAGCTGGGGGTACCACAAGGAGGAAGATTATTGTCGAGGATGGCAAGAAACGGAAGAGGATAACGAGCCAATGCTCGGAAACTGAGATCCAAAATGCCTCCGGTCATCGGAAAACTGCTGGTTTCATCAGTCAATGACTGACGGGGCAAAAAGGTTGGAGCCATTTCTACTCAGTAATAATGATAATCAAGAAGGGCTCTGAAAGAACCCATAAAGGAGAAAGCAACATTTATATAGAAAAATGAACCGTTCAATTTCTTGAACGTAACGAAGTAGTATGAATTTTCGTCCAATACTTTAATTTCAAATAAAAAAATGTCATGTGCCTGCTATCAGGACAAAAGAACAGAGAATAGGGAATGTACAGAGCAATAGAAAGGGAAAGCATCCATTTTTATTTACTAATGTTCCTTTTCAATACTTTCCTAATCTATTGGAACTTGACAGTTTGTACCTACCTAGGCATATCTATCGCTAATGGGGTTACATTATGGAATGATTTTCGTGATTCTAGGTGAATGAAAACCTTAATTAAAATGAAACTTTTGTTATGAACTTTTTCCTGTTTCTTTTTCTTTTTCTTTCTTTTTCATGAATAAAAATCATAATACGAGAGAAGATAGAGAAAAGAAGATGAAACTATATTATTAAATTAAGTAGATACATAAGTCCCATATAATAGTTCATTATTCAACTATTATGACAAGCTATTTGGTCGATGTCTCGTGTTTTTAACTTATCAGATTGACCAATTTGATCAATTAAAAATGAATAGTTTAGGCTAAACCTTTAATTTTTCTTTTAAATAGACACCATTTCCATATATTATCTCCTTCTTTGTGTTTTACTATTTATATAGTCTCTATGCTACCTATAATGTTTAAGGATCCCTCTCCTTGTAACTTTCTTCCAATGGTTCATTTGTAGCCCTTCTACTTTTTTGGAGTCATTATCTTTAGCTTTTGAACTTACATTCCATGACAACATTTATAATTCTTCGTGGAGTTTTAATTAGTATAGTTTTGAGTTCATTCAAACAATTCCTAATTCAAATTCGATTGACTAGAAACTAGTCGAATAATAATGTTTATTGGGACAGTGCAAATATGCTTTCAAAAAATTAGTTGATGCCTTATTTATACTGCCTTCATCCTTAGTTATAAGTCATTTATAGTTATTTTGTTAATATTAAAGTTTTTTTTTTTCTTTCAAATGTCTTTATTGGAGAAGACCATTAAATATAAAAGAGACAAATGTTTTATGGAGAGAGAGAAAGAGAGCATGGTAATATTAGAAGAAAAAAAGAGAGTAAAATATTTATAAAACTAACGACAATGATTTATAATAAGGGACAAAAAAAAGTAAGGTCAAATAACTTATATCAAGATGAAGGAAGTATGTATTACACACATGTGTATCGAAAATGCTATAAAATGCACCGTTAAGTTTTTAACGGTTTACTTTATTTTTTATTTAAAATACATAAATAAATTTGATAAAGTATCCAAGGGTTTATTTTATTATTTTAGGTTATAATATATAAAATTTATCTACAAAAAATTGTTGAAGATTTTATTTTAAAAAAATAAAATTAGATTTTGATCATTAACTTTGACGGTTAGAAGAGACTTAACCATATACTCCATAGCATTATATATAAAATAACATCGGACAAATTCTTATATGATTGAATTTTCAAGAATAGCAACAAAAATGATTACTTGCATCTATTGGAGTTACAAGAATAGTAAAATCTCAAATTATGAATTTGTGTGAAATCTGAAAATATTTATAATTGCCATAGATTACTTTTTAAGCTAAAATCCCAATTTAGAATTAATAGTAAGGATAATCATATTTGTTCAATTTATCTTTCACACACTAATTTATGATCATAAAGTTTTCAAAAAATCAATTCATAATAAACTCGAGGAATAGAAGCCATGAGTCCATTTGGTTACAATTTCTAGAATTTTTTTTTTTTCTCAGAAAATTTAGCGAAAATTTTTTTGTTAGGCATACTTGTTTTGAAAAGCAATTTTACATAACAGTTCTGTAAATCTTGTTTTCAAAACAACTTTTAGATGACAATTTTCAGATATTTTATGTTTTTTTTTTTGTTTTCTTTTCAAAAAAAAAAATCCTTTTGAAAGTTCAATAATAAAATTATTAGAGATCATCCATAATTTTATTATTATGACTTTTTAAAAAAATATTTTGTATTTTATATTGAAAATATTTATATTAATCCCTGTGTTAAATGTTTATATGAATTTCTTTTGGGGCTTATATAATTGAAACAATATTTTAAACGAATCAAGGACAGTTTTAAAAAAATTTCTAAATTACCATAAAATTTGTTATAAAAATAAAAATTGACAAATAAGTTTTTTTTTTTTATTTCATAAAAACAGTTGTATATAATTATTTTACAAAAAAAAAAAAAAAAACAAGAACAGAACTAAACAGCTCCATATTTTACTTTCTTTTTTCTTTTCTTTTCCTTCAAAGTGCTTGGAACTATTATGTTGACAAGTAGATGGAATACTTTTCCATCTAAAATTTAGCATTCACTTTTCTGTTTTATTTAGATTTTCAAAAATTACATATTTTAAAAATGATTATATTTTTAGATTTAAATTTTTAAAAGTAATCTTCTTCTTTATAGATTTTCCAGCCATCATTAAATTATCTGATCCCAATTTTCTTTATTTTTCCGAGTTTGGAATTTTTTGACATATACTTGTACTTATGCTTGTCCCGATCAATTCCACTTTTTTTTTTTTTCTTTTTGTAATATCACTTCCTAACCAAAATCATAGTTAATTAATAGATTAATAAATTAAAAAAAAAGAGGGTAAATGGCATTTATAAGAAGTAATTTTTACCCGATTAATTTTTTTCTATCGAGTTAAAAATGAAACCGAGTCAATTATCCTTTGCCTTCGCGGAGTTTTGATGAAAGATTTTTCTTAAGATTGAGTAATAGACAAGTACAATGTGATATGCAGGTTAGTTTTTAAGTATTTTTAATAAATTAAAGAAGTTATATGTATTAAAACTATTTATTTAACAATTATCTTTGTTCATTGGATACATTTCTTGAAGAAAAATGAAATGACCCACAAGAAATTAGTTATTGAAGAGTAAAAATCTAAAAAATAACACATATCATCATAAACAATATATGACATGATAAGACATTTAGTAAGAAATAAACGTTAGATGCAATAAAGTTCAGGGGCGAAAGTTGAACAGTAATAAAGTATAAGGGTAAAAGTCGAACAAACCAATGTTTTGTAAATGAATTCTGTAAACTTCGACAAATGTTGGACGGAAGGGCATATGGTATACTTTTTGAAAATTTGAAGTTACGACAGATGAATTTTAAAGTTTAAGGGCAAAACTTGAAGTTTTATAAAGTTTAAGATTATTATGAATTTTTTGCAAATATATATATATATATATATAATTTGAAAAAAAAAAGGGGTAATAATGCATGCAATTGTAATATTCAATAATAAATAAATGACTGCCCAAAACATAAATTTCGTCTCTAAGCACAAATTGATCTCATGAGAAATATTCGCTGGCAATAGGGGCATACATAGGAGAATAATATTAAAAGGAGCCATCGGAACCCTCATTTTCTAACCTTTTACCATTGTCTTTTTGGAATACTAAAATTCTTTCGATATCCTCCTTGTAAATATACTGCCAACAAGAAAATGTCTTTGTGAATTTTATTCTTCCTCCCTTTTTTTTTTTTTTTGTATTTAAAAAATTTATAATGATATTAAAGGAAGATACCCATTTGCCCACTCCAATGTGATCATAAAACTTTGTCATTTCAATTTTCAATATATACGTGTATGTAATTTTTTTTTTCCCCCTTTGATTTGTAATTCAATTCGTTCATCGTTATTTATATTTCTCTGAAATTCTTAAAATGCTGTTTCTTTTACCTTCATCAATTTCAATTGGGATTCCATCAATAATTCTATTCACTTTATATAACTTTCAAAAAATGAGAAAGTAATATGAGAAAAAAGGATTGGCAATTGTAAAGACTACATTTTTATAAAAATAAAAATAAATGTTTAGGCTATTTTGTTTAGTCAATCTATTAGTTTTTCTATTCTCTTAATATCTTCCAAATTTTGTGTTTTATGGGTAAAAGATTTGGTCATTTCATACGGTCAGAACTAGGCGAACCAATTGCAAATTATCATGGGAATCTATTCCATTAGAGGTTTGATCCACCCTGCAAAAATCTAAACTCATATAAACCGAGTCATCGAGATTAGACTCTGGCATCATCTTTAAATCACTAAATCGCAACATTGTGATTAATTTAAAATCACAAGTTTCAAGAAAAAATTTTCATATGACAATGATATTTTGCAAGAAGAAGCTACTCTATAACTGTTCTCAATTACTTCCTTTGATTAAGGTTCGTTTGAAGAATATATCCTAGTCACGGCTTGCGAGCTAGGAAATCAGCTCTGAGGCCTTTGCTGGTAATATATAATTGTTGTATACTTTTTCTTGATTAGTGCATTCTTTAGGAGTTTTTAATTAAAAGGGAGGGAATTGAGTGATTCCCTCTTAAATGGGGATGCATTAGAATTCAATATATCAAAATGGGGTTGTGCATCATTGCAAAATGTGTATAAAAATATATAAATATATATATTTTTATATATATTTGTTTAAATGTGCAAAAGCAAACTCTGCACTTATCATCATCAGGTAAGTGTGCACCTTCAAAAGCCATAATTAAATGAATCAACCAAGTCCGATCTTTCTAAAACCACACTTATCCCAAACACAATGGGGGAAAAAAAATGATCAACTAATACACTCAAGATCCAACTAGAATGACTAGGATAAGTGCCCACAAAGCTTAACCACACTCCTTTTTTATTGTTCAGAATTGAAAGGATATCTTGGGAATAGACTATTGATTCATGAGGTATCTTTTTAGAACAATATAAGAGGAGTTCACAAACCTTAATCGCACTTACTCGAGTGCTGCTATTTTGTATGCTCACTTATCTGAGTGAGACTTTGCCCAATGCACACGTACTTGAATGCGGCCTTCCTATATGTGCACTTCATTGTGTGTGCTAAATCCGAATGAGCACTTCTCCTCACTTGATCTTCCCTTCTATTCCATCTTCTTGGTTGACCGTCGGTTTTTTTTTTCTCCCTCCCTTGATAACCCCATCAACCACCGGATTCTTCCTCTTCTTCGACGTTTTGATCTTCTTTTCTATCTGGTCTTCCTGGCCAACCGTCGGCTTCTCCCCTTCTCCCTAGATAATCCCATCGACCACCAAATTCCTCTTCTCCAGTGCCTCTCCTCTCCTCTCATATAAAACATACTACATTTCCCCTCTTTTCTCCAACTCCATCCATAAACCTTTTGTCTCTTTCTCTTCTTCGATCAACAACCCAACTCAAGTAAGTATAATTGCATGCGTCTTTTATTGTTTGAAAAGTTGCCTTGAGAATCAAAAACTAAAGAGGAATGCGATTAAACTTTATATATATTTATTCTATTCTTGACTGGATAATTCCGATTGACTGTTACATCTACTAATTGACCTTTTTTATTATTATTATTGTGAATAAGAGTGACTTTAAAAAGATTGCACTTAAATGATTCATCTAAGTACGACTTTTGAAGGTGCGCACTTACTTATGAAGATAAGTGCGGACTTTGCTTGTGCACACTTAAATAAAAATATCATTGCAATGTTGCACAACCCCATTTTGATCAATTGAATCCCGCTCCCCGTTTCAGAGGGAATTACTCAATGCTCACCTTTTTGGCTAAAAATTCCATTCTTCAGACAATGATATTTTGAAAAATTGGTTATTGCGTATGATACTCAAACTTTGAAGCTATTCTATCATACTCCCAAAGTTTCAAAATCAATTTGTCGTACCAGTCCATTAGGGCAATAGAAGCACGAGCACAGTATTGGGGATTTTTTTATTATGATTATTGTGTTTTTTTTTTTTTTTGGAAT
Source organism: Parsonsia alboflavescens (assembly GCA_028571225.1). Taxonomy (NCBI): domain Eukaryota; kingdom Viridiplantae; phylum Streptophyta; class Magnoliopsida; order Gentianales; family Apocynaceae; genus Parsonsia; species Parsonsia alboflavescens. Next base: position 15,325,531 of record JAOXNR010000029.1, read on the forward strand.
TGCCTTGTCATCTAATAAAAAATCTTAATTTTATTTTCAAAACTTTCAAAATCCTCAAACATTTCTTAACTAAATCTAATATTTTTTCCATAATTAATATCTTTTTTTTTGTCCTCCTAATCAAGAAAGGCAAAGTTCAAGAAATCACATCATAACTTGTGTTTTACAAGTTTCAACTCCAAATTATTCGATTGCATTAACATAAATCAATTATTACTAAATTACATACAATTTAATTGATTTTTTTTTTTAAAAAAAAGGGGGGTGAATAGATTTATAAATACATGGTATTCATCTAATCAAATAATTGGATTTAAAATTTTAAAAAAATAAACCTTGGAAAATTCACTCATCTCAACCCTGAATAAGTTAGACCTTTCAAAAAATGAGATAAATCCATCCTTACCCTTTAAATTTTGGGATCTAAGTCGAACCTAGCAAGGCGAGCCCTTTTCGGCGGGTATAGTTTTCCAACCAAGTCCATGCCTCTATATTCTATACTATTACCTAATTTGTTTTGATTCAAAAGGCAAGCATCCGCTGGCTCTGAGCTTAACGGCAGAAAGAAGTTGGCTTCTTAACTCGAGAAGGTTCTAGATATGGCATTGATTCTAAAATTTAAAAAATTTTAAATTCCCGGCTATATGCCAAATAATTTACATTTGCCTAATTATTTGACCCCATTAATTTTTTTTTTCCCCCCCCTTTTTCTTGCCCCCACAAAAAGCATCATCGAGGCTTTATTACAAGATCAATGTCAGACAGATGAGATAGGACAATGGGAAAATTTCACCATCCTTGAAACATAGACAAGGTAATTCTTGACCATTCCACTAACCTAGACTAGGGAACCCCTTTTGACTACTCAATTAACCTAAAATATAAAAATATTATTCAAAAAATTTCTCATTTATAGAGACAAATAGCATTATTACTAACTGCATCATCAATGGCTGAACACGCAAATAAAAGAAGACTTGAGGGAGAGGTCTTGCAGATATAGATAAGAAACTAAGGCAGAAATTCTGTAAATCATGCCGTAAGATACAGAAGGAATCTATGAGTACTAATGATATCCCCATGCAAGAGTTTTCTCATTGAGAACTTATTTTCTAAGTCTCATAGGGCTGCCTATACGAACAATGATGCCAAAAATTTTATAACCTCAGCAAATCATGGTGGCAACGGCAAATAAAATATATGCATATCACAGCAGCAATGAAATCAAGACCAAAAGAAAAGAAAGGGAATTTGAAAGATAAAATTCAAATTGTGCAGGTGCTGAATAAGGAATTAATTGATTGGTATACCAAGTCTAAGTCATGGTTGAGATTTCAAACAAGAAAGATCAAGAAATTGAAAAATTTATATAATTAAAGAATTCGACAGTGAATGAGTGACTTAGAACTGAGGTAATGTTTAAATAAGTAATAACCTAAGACATGTCATCTACCTCCCTATCGCAGTCAATTTATCGTCTTTGAAATATTGTTCTGATGATACCCAGTCTACGCCCTCTTTTCCGATTTTTCTCTGAAAAAGTACAAAGAATATGTAAATGTTTTATGAACTCAGGTATTTCTGAAAGCCCACATACACACACATATGAGAGAGATGAAATGTCTGGATCAACTCTGCAAAAACAAGCACATAATCAATGACTATTTTTTCGCATCTTATGATCTTTCTAAATCTAAGGGATAGTTAATTTTATTTTATTGTTGAAATGCAAAGAGAAAACCACTAACATATATTCATTCTTGTTGCATACATACTAGAGCCTCTCTTCATTTTATTCAGAATCAATATTACAGTAGTATGGTAATCCATCAGAGGGAGCGGGATGCACATTCACATGAATTTAACATAATGGATGGAGTTGAATATCATGCATTGTTCATAAATTCTCAAGTCCCTGAACTAGAGTTGAAAGGCCCATTGTTAACAATGAACCAATCTTAAACTTCCCTAACAAACAATCAAACTTGATTGTCAATATAGGTTGATATTGGGAAAAAGGTCTATGAAAGGAAACTCATGTCAAACACTGTTGGATGGCAAAGAAATAGAGCTTAAGATGTTATCTTTCTTCAGATCACCAAAAACCATCCAAGATTATTTATATAACTCCATTTTGGTATCACCTCCCAATTTATGGTAAACAATGAGATGGATTCCCATACCCAAAAATGTGAAGTGTATTTAGAGGAAATAGATATTTACCAGGGTTGAGAAAGTCTCCTCCTCGTCTGCCAGCATGAAGCAAAACTTCTTCAGCAAAAGGTCTCCACTGCTCAGCACATGAATAATTAACTCCTAAACCAACACTGAGTCCTCTGATGAGATGAACTGTTCGAAGAACAGAAAACAGTTCTTCTGGAAAAGCCTGTCATCAGGAGGTCATGACAAGAAATTTTTAGTTATATTGTCACACTCTATAGACCTTTATTTTTAACACAATCACTCTAGAGATATGCACACCGAAAGAGGGGGTGGGGGAAGAAGAAATACACATTAAAATGCAACAAAAAACATGATATCAGTTAATGATCAGGATAATATTTTGATTAGAAGAATTTTTTCCATCCTAACATTTTCTTTGCCACCAACTTTTTGTGGAACAGAACTAACTATTAAGTAAAGAAACCATGAATACTGTTACAATCCTTTTGAAGAAATAGGTAGACTTTTTCAACGAGAATCCTTCTGCATCCTATTGGAGCAATTCTACGCTCTACAACATACATACATATAAGGTGAAGGAAGAATAAAACTCAAAAATACATGTCAACCAAGTAAAGATCCTATTCAAACATATAATAATCATTTAAAATTATACAAAAATTAAGACAATACTTTCTTCTTACCAACAGTACCATTATATATGCATGCTCATAATCTTCTCACGGACAAGAAACTTCAAAGAAAAACTGAAACCAACCCAAATTTAAATGCTTTATCTACAACAGAGCTGGCGCTTTCCATTAATAGAAGTCAAGAATTGAAAATCATGAAGATTTGAACCAGCCTACTGGTTTTCTTCTGGCATTAAATGAATCCCAGCCATCACGAACCCAAGAAACAAATCTGTATATGCACACTGTATTTGATCAAATACTACCCATAATCCACTGGTTAAAGAAAAGATGGGGTGGAAAGAGAAAATGATTCTAGGAAATTTGATTAGGTTAAATTCCAATGAGGTGCCACGATCCAGCTCTGGCCCAAAATGTAAGAATAAATAGATCACTGAACAATATAGGTTTGAGACATATTTACTCCAAAAAGAAGAAATATCTATCCCCTTGGTTTCTTTTGAAGCTTGCATGCACAAATTCTAGCATATTGCACTTTGTTTCGCTCCTACTTCATAGGAAATCATAATCATGTTTGAAAACCAAGATTCTCTACAACTTTCTATTCTAATTACAAGACATATTTTGCCACAAATTGACAAGAATCAGATCTAATTGAAAAATAAATTCTTAAGTTTTTCTATTAGTAATAATCTTCAAATTCATAGTTTACAGAGGTAAGCTGAACTCTTCTGGATTTCGGTTTACTTATGAAGTACTTATTTTTCATTTTGTATTGAAATAACAAAATAAACATTTCATCTATGATACAAGAGAATGGCACATATTTGGAACCATAGTGCTTTACTAAAAACTCGGGATAGATTAGTGCAGACCTGGACAGCAATTTTTTTAATTGATGATTCTTCTGAAAAGGGTTGCAACATTGTCACACCAGGAGGTAATTTTGTATCAAACATTGTCTGTGCCAATCTAAGCAATTCCTTTTGCTCATCTTTACATTTGCTCAAGGTATCAATTCCAAGTTCCCTACAAAGAGAAAAAAAACATACAAAATGTGAGAGATGGAATAATATTTGTTGCTAACCGCAAATGAGATAGGATCCTGCGATCAATAGTCAATAGCAAGATTACTTATTCACTTTGTTTAAAACGTAACAGTGGTCCCTAAGCCTTCTGAAACAAGATCAGTCACTTTACTTTCAGCACATGACCATAATGTGTACCGTGGTATTTAGTCTACTAAAGCATCCCATACATTCTTAGTTTCTGCTCTATTTTTTTAGACTCTACCAGTGTTTCCTCATGCTGATGGGGAAAAAATACTACTTTAACAAATAGGAAGAGCAATGCAGAAATCATTATTGCACAATAAGGCATCTTATGTGATCTTACTTTCATCTCTATTTTCTAGCCCTTCATTCTAATATTTCTTTTTCCTAATACAACACATAAGAATAATATCCTGAGAAAATCATAACCATTAAAAATCGAATGCACTCTCTTTCTGGACCATATTTCACCGTTCATGTTATGATTCTTTCTCTTCTAAGAAAGAAGATTGCTTCAACAGATACGAAAAGTTCCGGAGAAAATCATTACACCTGAAGCTCTCTATGGCCCTTATGGGATCATTATCAGCCATTGCAACCACCAGATTAGCATATCCTATCCTCAGGTTGTCAGGCAGATCCTTCACTTGCCCGTAATCAAGCAAAGCAACCTTAACCAGGAGTAACAAGCCCATTAACACTTGTCAATACATACATTGATGGATGTTATGAAAATATTGTCCAAAAATAAATTAAAATATAATAGCAAGAAACTAGCAACCAGATGAATGCTCACCTGAGAACCTCGACAGATGAGAATATTACCAGGATGAGGGTCAGCATGAAAGTATCCACTCTTCAGTATCATTTGTCCATATGCAAGAGCCAAACTTTTGAGAATATTCCTGCATTGATATGAACTTATGTACCATATGATACCAATGAATTACCATAGACTTGCGTTATTAAAGTACAGCTATAAAAGAATGCAAGATCAAATAAAAACAACTAAAAAGAAAGATCACATTAGAAACCAAAATTTGAGGAATCTGTAATTTCTGTACTGTACAGCAGAAAAATCATTTGCAATAGTCATTACCTGCATAATACAAAGGGCAGAGAATTAATTGGTTATACTCTGTCATAATGACTGATATAATTGAATCAACTTTTGGAATCTTGAATATTTTTTATCACCAAATTGTTGACTATTATGTTAATTACTATATTTTAGATAGGATTATAATTTATTTGGTTAATCTTAGGTTGATTAGAAGTTACCTATTTGATATAGTTACTGTTTTGGTATCTTAGATTTCTTTGTGTACATGTAATTCTTAGTCAACAAGATGAATGATATAGTTATTCTCCCAAACCCGAAAACTACACATATGGCTCTGAGTTGATCTGAACACTGCATTGGAGTGACTAAAATAGTCTTTCTTCTAACTTGAATCTCCAATCTGTTCAGGTTCGCGTACTTGACATTTCAAATCAAATCTAATATGAAGCCTCATTATAGCTGTTCCTTCGCAGTTAATTATAAATGGAATCAATAGTTCCATCTATATATTGTTAAAACATACTTTTGAAACTGTACATAAAGTAATCATTTAATACTTACACCAACATTCTTGAAAGTTCGTTGGCATGTTGTTGCATTATTTATGATTCTTCTAGTTTCCTAATAAATACTTGGGTCTGTTTATCAACAGGAAAACTTGTTGCTCATTGACTCATAACATTAAAAGGACTCTCTTTTTAAAATGCCAGCTGATATTGACTGGAGTAAGATTCATCATATTCCTATCCCATTTCCATAAGTAGATTCTTGTCTGACCTAACCATTAGGACTTCAGGACATTATGAATCTATGTAGCCAAATTTCAAGGAATACTTCTGGGAAACATATGTTTCTGCTAATTATTCCTCCTCCCTTTATGTTTCTTATTTTGATATCTATCTTTCCAGAAGTCTGCAAATGATCTCCCTTACACTTTAAAATGAATCTAGTGAGAATATTATGGTGATCCAAGCAAGTGGGAAGGATGAACCTTGATTTCTGCATAATAAAGATGATAAGGATAACACAAACACTCAAACAAATGCAAAAGTATGAAAACAGAAAATCAAAATCATAAACATACTCTCTGGGCAAATCTAAGGGCTTACTGCTTTGCAGCTGCTGCCATCTTACCACCAGGATTGATGCCTCTCTTTGCCATTTCATCACCAAGTTTCATGATTGGGATTCCATCAATGTATTCCATCACTAAAGCCCTCCTGTAAAGTCAAAAGTAGACATGTAAACAGTTTAGTGGCTCAGAGGTATACTGGAGGCAGATAATCTACGAGGTGACTACTTACAGAATATCATCATCTATTGATAATGGTGGAAATATGATTGAACCTCAACAACCATCAACATAATACTTGCCCAGTAATTAAATTTACTTTTATCCTCAAAGAATTCTTCAACATAATCTTTGTGCTTTGGATTTGCACCAACATATCATATGTTTTACCTGATTTACTTTACAATGATCATTTCGAAAATTAACTGTTCTGACTGTTTTGCACACTTCAGTAACTCAATTTGTATTCTGAAACAGAAAAAGGATCCAACACAACAATATTTGTTATCAAATAAATCAACAATTTATCATGGAAAAGAACCCACTCTGCAAGAAACTCATTTAAAGGGAAAAAATAATGTTTCTCCAGTAGCGTACTTGACAGAGAAATAAAGATAAATTAGCTACAATGGAGTCTTAATGGTTAATATTCGTTACAATATTATCCAAACTGATCAAGTAGTTTGCTTAAGGAAAAAGATAATAAGATAGAAAAAGAACTAAGGTTACCTAGAGACCAAATTCCGCATCACTCGAGGCACCAAAACAGGACTCTTTTTGTTATTCTCATATAGAAAGCGACGAATTCTGTCCATTGAATCAGCTTCCCGCATAAAGTTGAACTCATATCCGATCTATGGCAAGTGTACAATGCAGCATATAAATTAGCAGAAAGTTAGAAAGGCACCAAAAAGAAATTTATATACTTAATTCAAGAGATGAAAATTTCTTCAAAAGAAAATCCAAATTTCACTCAGTTGCCTATCAACCTATACCTATTTCTAAGGTAAATTGTCATAGATAGCATCCATGGACATAAAGAAAATCTTAATTACAGAAGTAGAGGTCTAAATGTGTACCCATTCTTAAGAATGGGAGTTACCACAGATAGAATAAAAGGCAAATGATATCATGTGAAGCATAGGTTGTGATAATGAAATCAAAGAATAGGCTGTGGCAACCCTCTGTGTAGTTGTCTATCCTCTCCTCATCAATCAACCTACCTTATGGCTCAGCCTCCAATTGAACCAGCATCGTGCAAAATAATAGAAGTCATTAAAAAATTTTAAACCTAACAAAGAAATGCACGATTCCTCATAGGGATTCTAAAACATTCTGAACAATACTTTAGATAAATGTGGAATACTAGTTAAAATGAATGTAATATTCTTATTATCGGTTTTAAAATATTCTGGCCAATATTTTGCATCAATGTGAGATCTTGGTACTGTAAAATGAATATGGAATATTAATGATTTTTCTAACAAGGATGATAGTGTGTGGAGAAATATTATACATGAAATGCCACTACAGAAAAGAATGTGAATACAACACTTGACTTCATTCAGTATGTAAAAACAGTGGATAGTGCCTACAATAACTTTCCTTGGTTATGAACTTTCAAACTGTAACATTAAACTTTGGCATCTTAGGATATCATTTCAATTTCCATGCCTCAATACATCACATTCACTAGCTTTCAAATGTTCTAACCAGGGTTGAATCAGAAGAAAGGCTTAGAGCCCACACAAGTACATGCAAAAGAGAGGACGAGAAGTTGCACAAAGGTAGATGAGTATGTAGTAATAAATCATCCAACCTGCCATTAGTTGTTTAGAAAATGAAAGTAAAGATACGAAAAATATTAATTTAACTCAGAAAATTAAAAAGGCTATAAGCACATTTTCCTCTGACTCAAAAGATAGATTTATTATTAAAAAATGTTCTTTAAATTCTGAAGGTCCATAAGGAGCCAAAAAAGTTAGAAAGATGCAGAATATGTTATGCTCTCATTCATCTTCGATTCACAGACCATATAGAAAACTGTCCATCAGGAATCTCTACAAACTGAAACAGCCAAAATAAAGAAATTTTCAAAGGAAAAAACCCATTCTGATTCAATTCAAGTTGTTGGCAGTCCCCCCAAACAAAAAATAGGATGAACTGCAGGATTTTACTTTTTTTAAAAAAAAAGATGTATTGGAAGTCTAGGTGATATGTTCTTAATATAAAAATTCAGGAGCTTCTTCACATTATAGATACTTGCAAATGCAGAGTAGCTGAGGACCTGTTTCTCCATTTCCTTGGTCACAGAGTACAGATCAAACTTGATATCTGTCTTCTGCATGTACAGTGCAAAAGCTTGCAAGTTTCGGATATCTGTCATCATTAAATCCTGAACCCCTGGATGTTGCACCTGCAGTCACCATGTTAATTAAAAGCTTAAAACGGATGAATATATAAGATTGATTTTTAACCTTTCTTACCTTGACAACAACATCATTCTTGTCACCTTTTAGTCTTGCTCGGTGAACCTAAGCCATAAATAACCTCAGAAACTTTACAAGAGATCCCTTTGGAGTGAACAGCAATTGTCTCAGTACTAATTAGAGATATCTAAGAAGACATATGAATTGTAGAGACCAGGAGACAGCTTATTAGAGGACGATATGAGTTATTTAAATTCAGCCTTGCTATTCATGTTCAACATGATATCTCCTTATGTATTATGTCTATTTGAGATTCAAATAATTTATATAACCAAGAAATATATAAGAAATCATCTAAATATAAGATTGTCGAGCATGAGAACTTTTGCAAGGTAAAAAAGACGAGACAGACTTGATAGAACAGATTGACATCCTCACAGACAGACTGAAAGCTACTTGATATTTGCTAATGCTAGAAAGTGAAAACCAGGTTTAAGATCTATAGATGTCTTATATTATTGGTGTGAGCTATCCGTTCGTATTCCTGGAACTTAACACAAGTCAACAACCTAAAATTGCAAATAAATATGAACCTGCGCAATTGAAGCTGAACCAAGAGGGTTGACATCAAAACTTTCAAACAACTGATCAACTGTTTTTCCCAACTCCCTCTCCAGTTCAACTTTGATTACATCATACGGGGTAGCAGGAGCTTGATCACATAATGTTACTAACTTCCTCACCCATGCAGCCGGTGCCAGATCGGGTTTCCCAAGAATTTGGGCAATCTGAATAAATACCAATCAAAAAAACATCAGTCATCTTTAGACTAAATACATAGCACCTTTTCTAAAGAACAAGAAATATTATTTGCTACTCCAAACCTCAATTTTGTAGCCTTAAAATAGTCCATCAATTTTATTACCAAAGCTATTCGTTTTTAAGACATTCCTACTGATAATATGATTTGAATTCTCTGCCAACTAGAAAACTCGTATCATTTGTCTCCCAATTGGCAACCCTAAGTTGAGAACCAATCGAAAAATACACTTAACTGATAATTCAGAAGGAGAGAGCACATTATATTAGAAACTGTTCAATTAAAAGAGAAAAGAAAAGAAAAGAAAACAATTTAGATGACAAGCTATAAGTTAAAAAATTAGGCCAAAAAGCTGTAAAATTTTAATTCAGAAGTGGGAAATGAATACCTTGAGAAAAAATCCACCCAAGTCAGTGCACAAATTATAAATCTTCTCAGCCGCAAGTTCGTGCTGCCTCTCCCACATTGCCTCTTGCTTTTGCACATCCTTTTCAAAGCTCACTCTCAGTTGAAACGCCTAAAATAAAGCCATCAAAGCGAAAATTTCTCCCAGTTGAGTTATTAACAACGCAAAACTCCATATCTTTAAACAGAGACAGACAGAGAGACACCTTATAGCCAGTGTAGATATCGACAGTGCGAGCCCAGAACTGAAAAGAGCGCTGCCAAGGTCTCAAATTAGTGGAGAATTTCTCTTGGAAATCTTTGAAATCAAAAGGGAAAAGAATCATTGTTAAATGTTGGATTTTCTTGATGTTCAATACCGAAAAAGAAAAAAACTGTTTGAACTCTTTCACAAATTCATTGTTTTTAAGAGGGATTTCAGCTTCTTGATCGTGAGTTCACATTTCCTTTCAGAAATCAGAATCAAATTAGCCATGCATGGCCAAGAATCAAAGTCGGAAGTTTCGGCTCAGCCAGTATGTGGTTTGAATCGATGCTGGAGTTCTTTGGACTCCGCCGGCCCCTCGCACTTGGGTAGCGTGCACTCGACGTTCAAGCGGGGTTCAAGCGGGGTCCAAGCGTGCGCACAAAGTGATATTCCTGTTTCCTAGGGTTGGATAGTTCGTACCACGACACATTTCTTCCAAAAGTCGAAAACAAATGGATTGCTCCTCTTGGGAAAAAAGGTATTGTCCACTAACTATTTATTCTATATAAATTTTAGGTAAAATGGGAGTAAATCTCCATTTCAGTCCTTATTCTTTTATACTTTTGTCATATAAATCCTCTTTCTGTTATTTTATCTTTTTAAATCCGTTATCTTTTTTATTTAAATCAATTAAATCTCTAAACTTTTATTTACCATTTAAAATCTTTAATCATTTTTCTGTTGGAAAGTTAGATCCCTATATTTTTTACAGGTGGCCAACAAAGTCCTTCTTACCAAAACATTTATTTTTCAAGCCAGATGATACACCGACATTTATTTTGATCAAATAAACTATGAGAAGGGAAGTCATCTCACTATTCATTTCCCTTCTTTAAAAAAAAATTAATACTAAAAAAAATCCCTAGAAAATAGCATAAGCTCCAAATCAATTGCTACAATGTAGAAATTTATGAGTTTCTAAAAATTTTAAAAGTGTTTGAATTTTTGCCTTTTCTTAAATCATTTCTTCTTATTCTTTTTTTAAAAAAAAATTTAAGAAGGGAGAACAGTGAAATGGCTTTTCTGTCCTCAGTTTGTTTGACTAAAAAGAATATCCTATGTATCATCTCACTTGAAAATTTATTTTTCAAATAAGAATTACTTTGTAAACCACCCATCAAAATATCAGAGACCTAACTTTCCAATTAAAAAATGATTAAATATTTTAAATGGTAAAATAAAGTTTAGGGATTTAGTTGACTTAAATAAAAAAATAGGGGACTTAAAAAGATTATTAAAAAAAAAAGGAAAGAGGACTTACATGGCAAAAAGATAAAAGAATCAGGACTAAAATGGAGATTTACTTGTTAAAATTTTAATTTAGTCCTATAATTTTTTTGTTTTGGTCATGCAACATTTTTTTTAATATTTTAGAATCCCACATATTTTTTTTGGATGGCCAACAAGGTCTAATTGTTTTGAAAATGAGATTTTCATGACATTTTCACAAGATTTCTTTTTTTTTTTTTCCTTAAGGATTTTTTAGATATAACATTGTTCACCAATGAATTACTTTGTTTTTCCCAAATCCTAATGTATTTAAATTATTGATTTTATGGACCGTTAGCGAAATCAGTATTTAAATCAAATTATTTTTATTTAATGTAATTAAATCAATTCAAATTAGATATGCATGAAGAAAATAGATAAAAAATTAACTTATTTAACGCTGATATGTTTGGTTAGTCTTTTTTTTTTCTTTCTTTTGAAATTCAACAAAAGACTAGTCCAAACCATGGGTTTTTGTAATTAAATATTAGATACGTAATAAAACACTAACAAAAATAAATTTTAACATATTATACTTGATTTATTATTATTATTTAATTATTGTCATGCATTGCACATGGACTCATACTAGTTTGTTATATGTAAAAGAATGCTATTGATATTATTTCATAAGTTCGTGTGTGCATTTAGATTAATGTATTGACCATGTAAATATATATAAGCCCATTATACAGGTTTCAAATTTTTTAATGCATTTCTCTGTGACAGTGTCTAGTACATCAATAAAAAAAAAAAATGATATGTACCTTCAATATAATATGGGAAGGGAATAAAAAAGAAATAATATGAGATTCTTAACATCATATTGATTGATCTCATGCACTCCTTTTTCTTTATATAACTCTTCACATATCAATTCTTCTCGGAAGGTAAAAGAATGCAAATATGATTATTTTTTATACGTTTTATAGTTATTAAACTTATAAATTTTTTTAAAAAAACTAAGTACGTAAAGAAGAAGAGACGGTGAACGTGGGAGAATGTAAATAAAGAAATAAAGAATTTATTTTTAGAGTAATATGGGATATGTTTGGAGAAGATAAAGAGATTTTATTATTAGTTATTAAAATTTTAAGTTAAATAAATTAGGAGGAGAATAAGAAGAAACTTATCAGAATATGACATAAGTTATAAGAAGATGAAGAGACGTTTTTATAGTTATTAAAATTTTAAATTAAAAAAAAAAAACTAAGTACAGAAAGAAGAAGATTCGATGAATGTAGGAAAATGCAAATAAAGAAAAAATGAAGAAATGATTAATTTTTATAGGAAATCGGATAAGTTTGAAGAAGATAAAGAGATTTTATTATTAGTTATTAAAATTATAAATTAAAAAAAATTAGTAGGAGGAGAAGAAGAGACTTATCTATCAATTTATTAAATTTTAAAACCTACAAAAATTGGAGAAAGATATTATCTGACAATATGACATGACATAAGAATTTAGAATGCAATAAAAAATGAATGTTTTTAAAATTTTGGGAGTCAACTTTAAATAAATATATAAATATATATATTTATATTAATATAAAAATCGCATAATGCTTAGATAATCATTCATAATAGTTGTGTAAAGTATAAAATAATAAAAATAAAAATAAAAATGTATTTAAGAAAATGTAATTTAACTTGTCATCCACTATCATTTTAAAATAAAATTTGTCTAAAATTAAAAAATGAGAAATACTTTTGTATAATACGTTTGAGAAAAATTCAATTAATTAAATTCATATTTTCTTCGTCAGTATTTATTATCACTAATTATAAGTCATTATTATTAATATATTAAGTAGTTGATTGAATTTTTCCTTATTACCCATGTCTAAGGTATTCATCTATCTCTTTCTAAAACTCTTTTTTCCTTCAAATCTTGTATAAAGGGCATTTTGGGAAAAAATATTTTCTTAATTTTACAAAAGGATGACTGATAACTTATAAATAATGATTGGGGAAGTATTAAACTTCATTAGTGTACTGTTGATTTAATAATATTTGGGAAGATAAAAGAGTTTTTTTTTTTTCCTAGAGTCCCTTTAAATAAACTAAAATTATAATATATTTTATTTATATTTAAACACAAATAATAACTTTAAAATCCTAGAGGAAAAAAAAATCATAAAGCTTTGCATGGCATAATTGATAATATTTATATATTAATCTTATTATCATATATTAAATTGATAAGAATATATATTACATTTGATCAGAGCCATACTTGATCTTAACCAAAAGGTTGAGAGAGGTATAAGTTTTTAAACTTATAGTTTGATAATTTTATACAGATTTCTCTCTCTTCAAGCTTCTTAATCTAGCAACGTAGGATAATAGTTCAACAAACTTTGTTCTAAGCATTTATAGAATGATATTTATCAATCTCTCGTGTTATGAAGATTACTTTTATATATTAAAATATAGATAACAGATAGATTTTAAAACCTACAAAAATTGGAAAAAAATATTATCTGACATGACTAAAGAATTCAAAAGCAATAAAAAATGAATGTTTTTTAAACCTTGCCGTCTGCTTTAAAGGGCATATAATGAACAATTGAAGCTTTAAAAGTCAAAATTAACAGTTAATAGTTTATTTTAAAAAATAAAATCTTCAATAAAAAATTATCTTTTTAAATATATTTTATATAATATACTTAAAAGAATAAATTAAATCATAAAAATATTGAATCAAATTTATTATTTTTTTAAATAAAAAAAATTTAATCGTTAATTTTAACTGTTAAAAGACTTTAACTCATAATGAATGCTATAACATTTTCACTAATTCAAATATATATAATAGATAATTGATAGATAGATATTTATAAAAATTAAATTAATAATGTCTAAAAATATATTAAATATAATTATTAATATAATAATCCTTTTAATTTAGGTTCTCCCAACGGAAAACAAAATCAAATTTATAGCTATAAATAAGATAAACAAATTTAAGTCTTCCACATTTCAATTATTCTTAATGCCCTGTTTTTGCACTGAAAGGCCCTATTCAAATTAAGTATCAGCTTCTTCCCAATTGTTTGCTTTCTCCCCAAGCTCTCTCTCAGCAGGCTAACCCAAGAGACGACGATGGAAGGTCAAGAGGGAACGCAGCAACCTCATCTTGTGCTTGCCCACAAGCTATTCTTGCTCACTCACCCCGATGTTGATGACATCGAAAAAGTACGCCTCCGTGATGAGGTGAACAGCGCCGTGGTTTCTGACGGTAATTTTGCCCTATCTACTTCACAATTAATTTCGTTTTTTATATTCTCTCAGAGATTTGATTGAATGAAAATGTTTTTTCGTCTTTTTATTTAGTTTATTATTAATTTTGGGTGTAGATATGGCGCCTTTGTATGAAACCCTAGTCGCCAATGGTGTCTTGAATTTGGATCAGAAGGTGTTAGATTCCATGCGTGCTAATATCGATGAGGAGCTCAAGAAGTTGGATGAAAAGTATGCAAATGCGAATTCATATTTTTATACATTTATTTTTTAATTGAAAGAAAATTCATATCTCTATGATTGATTCATCAAAGCTTTGATTTTCTATTTTTATGTTAGTTGTATAGTTTGTTTGTATGGATGGTTGGTTTTGTGTAACAATTTTGTAAACGACAGTTTAGAAAGAAAAATCGAAGAGTAAAGACTTTAGATTATAGAATGTATTAAGAACTATTTTAATGCATTTTGAGTTATATCTGCAAGATATCAGTTCCAATGCATTCAGACGATATTAACTGTCTTCTTACTTGATATTCATCATACCTTTTGGTTTATCCATTTTATATTCCTTTGTGTTAACTGAATGAATCTCTTCTGGTGACTTCGAAAGATTCATGGTTTTTCTTTGCCAATTGATTCTTAGCTTATTATTACTCAACTATGCTACTTCTTCTACTTGCAACTTTGCCCTTCAAGTCGGAACGTCTGCCTGAGATCAAGCCATTTGCTAACTACTTAACCATGAAGTTCTTTCATTTTGAAGCTGTATCATGTGTTTTATGTGCTCACTGATACTAGTCAAACATAATCTTTGATGGGAGAAAACACCAAAAGAAGTAGGATTCATAAAGGAAGACCAAGTGGGATCAAAGGAACTAGTTGATAAGCTGACTCTTTGCACTAGTCTCATAGCTCTCTTTTTAAGATAGAAGATCGCAATTAAGAGAATGAGGTTTTCTTTCACAAATTTGCACATCTGGCTATGCCATGTGGATGGCCTTCTTGTTTCCTATTGTCTGAACTAGTATCTCTTTCTTGACTGGTCTTTGACAATGGAAGCTTTTGCCTGAGAGAAGAGTCATATATCATATTAAACTAATACAAAAGACGGGGGGAAATTATAATATCTTCAAAACTAAATGTTTTGATGGGCCAAATATATTGAATGGTTTGAATACTTTAAATGTAATTATGTATATGGGCTAAAGGGTTTAAAGTAAGATTATATTAGAAATATAATTAATTAATATCCTATTGATTTAAGAGATTTGAGATAAAATTTTCTCTTTTACGATAAATGTAGTAAAAATTGATAATATTTTTGAGACAGGAGGAGTCTCTTATAGCCTAGTTTGTATTTGTTCTCTTCTCTTTCTATATAGGTGTTATGTGTATGGTGTTGAAATAAGTTCATGAGTGATGTGTGCTTTATACTTTTGTGTTAATGTTGCATCATGGCCAGTTTATTTTCCTGCTGATGATTGTTCTCTATCCTCTAGGATTGCTGATGCAGAGGAGAACTTAGGTGAGAGTGAAGTTCGAGAAGCGCATTTGGCTAAATCATTATTCTATATTCGAATCAGTGATAAGGTAGATAAGGATATTACTTCTTCTTTGCCAATTTCTCTGGTTTCTTTTCATTGCTATGCTATCGATTTCTCTCAATACTTTCCACATGATTAAACCAGGAAAAGGCACTGGAACAGCTCAAGTTGACAGAGAGTAAAACTGTTGCAGTTGGCCAAAAGATGGACCTAGTTTTCTACACGCTCAATGTTGGTTTCTTCTACTTGGACTTTGATCTCATATCTAAGAGCATCGATAAAGCAAAGAAGTAAGGACCAGATAAATGGTGCTTATGAAGTACTCTCTTTTGTTGAGATCCTTGTCTGGATATTTACTTGTCTTATTGATACAGTTTGTTTGAAGAGGGAGGTGACTGGGAAAGAAAGAACAGGTTGAAGGTTTATGAGGGCTTATTCTGCATGTCAACTCGTAACTTTAAGAAAGCAGCTACTCTTTTCCTCGACTCCATTTCAACTTTCACAACATATGAGCTTTTCCCCTATGATACCTTCATATTCTATACGGTCCTCACAAGCATCATTTCATTGGATCGAGTTTCCCTTAAACAGAAGGTATTTAATGCACAGTTTCAAATAAAATATACAATTGTATGCTATCGAGAATGCTTAAATTAACTGCTTGTTATCATGAAATTTGATTAATCTATATATGATTCTTTAATGTAAAATATTTTTTCATGAAAATGACCTTTATGGTGTTGCATTTATCTAGTTACTTGATTTCTGTGACAGGTGGTGGATGCCCCAGAGATTTTGGCAGTCATTGGCAAAATACCACATCTTTCAGAGTTTCTGAATTCCCTGTATGATTGCCAATACAAATCATTTTTCTCTGCTTTTGGTAAGCTTGTGTTTTTGTACTTTATTTTCATTTTTCAACTAGAACAGAGATTGAATAATTTGGTAGACTCAACCTTGGGAGCCCCTTTCCTTAGCTTGTGATTCATGTTGTGCCCATATGGAGATTAGTGAGTTTTGTCCAGGGGATTGGTATCACCAAGTTTAATACAAAACAAAATCATTTTTCACCCAGGTTATTATCTAAAGAATTTGATAAGTAGAAAGTGATCAACCTGAAAGATTGTTGGGAGCTTGTCTATTGCTTGTTGGACTTCAATCTAGAGCCTGAGTAGATTATGCTTGGTTGTCTAGGGATATTATTACTTGGCCTTGGCAAACTGCACAGAGCAGCACTGTTCAAGAATTAAATTAGGTAGAATAACAAGTGGTGAA
The DNA here is from genome assembly GCA_028571225.1 of Parsonsia alboflavescens. Classification (NCBI taxonomy): domain Eukaryota; kingdom Viridiplantae; phylum Streptophyta; class Magnoliopsida; order Gentianales; family Apocynaceae; genus Parsonsia; species Parsonsia alboflavescens. Next base: position 15,342,766 of record JAOXNR010000029.1, read on the forward strand.
GTTATTTTTTTTTTCCAAAGAGCAATAATAAGTTTAATTTTGGTATGTATCGGTTAGATTCTCATATGTTCGCAACATTTGTCTTCCACAAATTTATGCTAAAGCATCATGTATACAAGGCAAGGTTTTGGGCTTGTCATGTCATGACTCATGACATCATGTATAGATTCATGGTAAAAATTAGACACAGAGGAGACAATTACCCAGCAGTTCATTTGGAAATAATTTCTTTGATGATTTTCAGCTGGCTTGACGGAGCATATTAAACTAGACCGGTACCTACATCCACACTTTCGGTACTACATGAGGGAGGTCAGGACTGTTGTGTATTCACAGTTCCTGGAATCATACAAAAGCGTGACTGTTGAGGCTATGGCAAAAGCTTTTGGTGTGACAGTGGATTTCATTGATTTGTAAGTTATCCACTTATCCTGAACATCTTATCATTTTTATTCATTCAGAGGTTAGCCATTGTATCATTTGTGAAACTTCAAATTTTGTGTCTACAGGGAATTGTCCCGGTTTATTGCAGCTGGAAAGCTACATTGCAAGATTGATAAAGTTGCAGGTGTGTTGGAAACCAATCGTCCCGATGCCAAGAATGCCCTCTATCAGGCAACCATCAAGCAGGGCGATTTCTTGCTGAACAGAATTCAGAAACTTTCCCGAGTCATTGACCTTTGAAGCTCTTTAAAGTGAACTTCAAAGTATCTCTTTGTTGTTAATTATGTTATGTAGAACCTGTCGAACAAGTGTTTGGTTGCCCATGGTTTAAATAGTGGTATTTTCCATCATCTCCTGTTCTTTACCATTTTTAAAGAACTGTGGCAGCAATTTAACTTCAGATTACAAGGACACGACCTCATGATATATTTTTTTCACTTTGCTCAACTGATCTGTCTCTAACCTGATATGCGAACAATATTTCCAGTGTTCTGTTATTCTTTGCCTGGGTTGATGGTTCAGTAGCAATGAATTAATTTGTGAAAATGAAATGTTCCCACCTCTCTCTCGACTTCTTTTTTTTTTTTTAGAATCTTGAATCCATTGCTTTGGTTGGGCGTTTTCATTTTTATTCAAATTGAAACAGTAATTTCTTATTTATCCAATTTTTTACAACATTTCATAATTGCTCATATCTAAAACTAACTTTTCATTTTATATCCATTTTGACTTTTAATTAAAATAAAAAAAATCAAAACATAATATTTATTTTCCTTTAACATGCATTTACTATCTTACCTCTCAACATTCAACGCATCCAATTGAATCCAACTATTTGTAAAATGAATTGAAGAAACTATAACTAACATAATTCATTTGATCAGAAGTTTTGAACCATAGCTAAAAAAATTGCTCAAAGAACCATTTCCTTATAGGAGAGAACGAAAAAAACTAGCTTTTTATTGTGTTCGGTTGTTCATTTTTATTTTCCGAAATCAAGAAGACGAAAGTAGGGTGTGTTCGAAGGTATATTGTTCGATTTGTTTCTTTATTATTATTTTTTCGTTGGTGTTTGGAAGCTTGGGTTTGTTCATTCTATGTTGTTTATCTGGGAGGAAGAAGGAAGGAAGGTAGGATCGTAGATATTCCGTCGAAGTGAGGAGATTTCGATATTTGAGAGGAGGCTTTCGAGACACGAGATAAGTATATTTCGAGACCTATA
>JAOXNR010000029.1:15346703-15361386 GCA_028571225.1 Parsonsia alboflavescens
CCCAGACAGATAGGGAATAGATTAGAAGATCTTATGCAAGTAGATCAAGAAGTCCATATCCATTCTGCAGGACAAGATCTCCGCGAATGATCATTCCAGGTATCGTTCTCGAACTCCAATGTGAGAAAGTTTTTAAAATCCTGGGACTTCGGATTCTTTTCCTAGTGGATTCGGGATCCGCTTCCCTTCAATTGATATGAAGTAAAAAAAATAGAGACCAAATTTGCATGAATATGAATTTACGAACCATAATTACCAACTATAAAATTACCCGGGGGGTAGGATCAATAACTGTGGGAACCGGTGGATCTACTCGATCCTCGCTCCTGCTAACAGACCCCTTGATCTCCTATTCAAAAGAATTACAGAGGTGAAAAAATTATAAATTAACTGAAATACAAAATTTATATGTATATGAATTTACGAACTACTAACTATAAAATTATGTTCTAAGGGGTAGGATTAGTAACTGTGAGAGCTACCGGTGATTCTACTTGATCCTCGCTCCAACTAACAGATCTGTCCATCTATTATTTTTAAGAATTATCGATATGAATAAAATTATAAATTAACTAAAATACCAAATTCGAAATAAATAAGAATTTACAAACTAGAATTAATGGAATTTATGAATTGAAATTACCTACGGGGTAGGATCGGTAACTATAGGAGCTGTTAGAAGGAGTGTGGTTAGTGGCCTGATCAAACTATCAATGGTATGCATTAACCTCTCCAGATTGGTCACATTAGGTTCTCAAGAAGGGGAATCATACAGTGATGCATCATTTCCACCATTGTCATCCCTCTCCAACATATCGAGGTGACACTCAATGTCGGAGTTGCTCCAGGACCACACCATGAAGTTGGATGGCCCACCCCTCATACTCTACCAATCGAGCTTAGAGTCGCTTCTAATACTGTCTCGATAAGGCATCGACCCAGGCCATGAGAAGGTCAGCACTCACAGGTAGGGGTGTAAATGAGACTAAACGATTCGCGAATAGGTCAAACTCGACTCAATAAAAGCTTGAATTTGGCTTGCTTTAATCAAGCTTGAGTCCAGCTACTTGTTAAATGAGTCGAACCAAGCTTAAAGGTATTCAATTCGTTATTCTCGCGAGCCTAAATGAGTTTTTAATATAAATAATGTTTTATTTATAATATTATATATAATATAACTTATTTATTAAATATATAAGTTTTTTATATTTATTTTATATAATATATTTGATTATTTTTATGTAATATATTTTATTTATTCATCTACCATATATAATAAAAAAATATTACTTCTTAAAGTTTTAAGAAAAATAAATTAATACATAGAAACAAGCTTAAACGAATTCGAGTTTGGGTTCGAGTCGAGCTCAAACACTTAGCTTATTTAACTACACTTAAACGAGCCAAGCTCGAGCCTGACAAATTCGACTCTACTCGTTTACAGTCCTACTCACAGGAGACTATAATTTAAACATAGTTTACATTATAATGACATGCATTTTATTTAAATAGGAAGAGATACATACTTTACAACCATTCCTCTCATGTCTAGTCGGGCTGGGAGATGGCTGCCTGCAATAAAAAAAAAATGCTAAAGTAATTATAATAACATTCTGTAGCATCAACTAATCTGTTACAATAACATGAAATAAGAAGAGATACATACCCTCTAGCGGGTCCAATTCAGTCTCGTCGGATTGATGGAAAATAATCGATCAATCCTCTCCTCAGCCAGATCTCCAGCAGGATATGAGACCAAAAAAAAACATGGGAAGTAAAGTAATTATAACCTTAATATTTAGCATTTTATAAAATTAACTTAATGAATGCAAAAATTCATTAGTCTGACCTCCATTATCAGCTGAACCTACAATCCTTCTCCACCTACCATTCAAAATAAGATGGCTTATAATTACCCCAGTAAATCAGTGGAATATGGGGGAGGTGGCAAAATCAATCCAATAAGGCTGCTAATGCTCCACCTCATTTGGCTCAATGTACGAGGACGTAATACGATCCTATAATTAGTGATTTAATTTAGTAACATTATCTAATTCAAAAATGAAAGTGAAAGGATGAAAGGTTGTTTATTGACCTGCTCAAGTAGCGTACTCTAGTCAACCTAGGGGGTCAAGCTGGGGCCGCCTAATGCTAAGGCACCTCAAGTGTCACGGATCCATATGGATAGTGCCATGTCTAGCCGCTCCTTGAGCATCCTTACACGCTTGAGAATGCAGGGATAGGATGCAATCGTACGCCCACCACTAATTAATAATATATGATTAAGAAAAAAGTCAAATAACTATTTAAAGATTCTAAAAAGACCATTGTTATACAAATGTGAATAATAATATTAAAACTTACCCGTAACAGTCAAGAGTTGGCATACAAGTGCCCCTTCTTGGCAGGCTCCTCTCCGACAACCTGCTGATATGATTAGATCATCATGCTCCACCCGATCATTCCCTAGAGGAACGACTCTACAGCCTCCAAATCATCTAATATCCTCCAAACATAAAAGGGGATGGTTGTAGTGGACTCATGGGTCAGTATTCAATGCCCTATGATGATGCCATATGCTCTCGCAGCTTGCCACCTCCTCAAGACCCCATCCGGAGTAACTGGATCGATCCCCATCAATGGAGCGATAGCAAAAGTGGCCATTAGAGGCATCTCAATAGTCAGCTCTTCCACTAGCCCATAACATAGATCCATAAGCATATAGTAGTATTCCTACTAGCCTAGTCCGTGTAATTGGCCTTCGATGAAGAACCATATCTCGGTGGGGTGGGCATCCTCCAATATCACCTCCCGTCTCAATGTATATAGAGTAGCTTTGACATAATATGCTCCATGGTAGTCGGGAAGATCCACCATTTATCCGAATGAACCACTACAAAAACGATCTAGTGCCCCATGGCGATGTAGTAGATCAACTATCTCAACCATGATAAAATACTTGGCGTGTGCGGTAAGTGTGTTACCGGCAAGCACCAAGGGATCATGATGTGGCTAAAAGGTTAGGCGGGTAGAGTTCATATCTTTCCAATAACGAAACAAAGGAAATTATTGATTAGAAAAATTATCGTTAAATTAACTTACTTTTTTTTTTGGACTGCAATAAATAAATTACGATCCAAATACTCGTTATAAATAAGATAAAATATATTTTTGATATATCCTAATTAAATAAATTATACTGAGAAAGTAGGAAAAATAGATAGTTATCGCATTTAGTATTATTTAAATTTTGAAAGTATAATTTTTTAGAAAACACCTACCTTTTATTTATTATTTAAAATTTTTTGTAATCTTTACTCAAATGGGTGCTGCTTAATTTTAATAAGTTAAGCCACAAACTAATAAAAATATTTTTAATATAATTAATTATAATGTATTTATTAGTACAATGTATTTATTTTAAAAAATATTAACTCTAAATTATAATGTTAAAAATATTAATTATCAAACCATAATAATAATAATAATAATAAAATTTTACAAAAATTTAAAGTATATTTATTTATATATAGTGAAAATATGTAAAAATTTGGGTTCACAACTTTTTTTTTTTTAATTTATTATCAAAATAGGCTTTACCATATAATTTTAATCATTTTTATGAATGCTCATGTGAGTAGTCAAGAGACAAACTTTTCTATTTTCCTACTTTTTTACAAAAATAAATAAATTAAGCTAAAAGGTTTTTAAACTTTTTCTGTCCTTGGTGGTAAGATTTCGAACCATGATTATTTATTTTGGACCTTAGAAAATAAAATGTCCAAAATTTAATTGGCAAGAATTTCAAACCTTGGAGTCTTGGACTCCAAGGTTCGAAATACAACATTACGAAACTTGGATAGGGTATTCGATCCTTAGAAATTGAAATTAAAAATAAGAAAATATTCTTGGTGAAATTTCACACCATGTTTAAAATATTTCAAACCCTGTTGGAAATATTTAAAACCTTGGTGAATATTTCGGACCTTGGAAAATAAAACGGTTAAAAATATAATTGCTGAGTATTTCAGACCTTGGAGTCCTCCCGAAATGCCCATTTTGCTTTTGGAATTTGGATTGGGCATTTCAGTCCTTAGAAATCGAATTTAAAAATAAGAAATTGTTTACAACATTTCTGACCTTGGTGAGGATTTCGGAACTTGGATTGGGGATTTTGGACCTTATTGATATCATTTCAGTCCGTGGATATAGGATTTCAGACCTTACCCAGATTGATTCGAGACTTGTAGAGAACAATTTGATCCTATTTCATTCCATTTCCAAAGTAATCTCTACCAGAATTCCTACTCCCATACTAGTTTTCCAACACAATAACACATCCAAAGACTCTCAACAGTTCACATTCAAGTTATAGAGAAAATATTTTGAACCATTTATACTTCAAAAACAGAGATATAAACACGAATAGAGAGTATCTAAAACTAATTAAACAAGTAAATAACAACAAAATCATGCTTTCAAGAAACATAAATACAATGTAAATAAGTTAACATCGAAAATCATGCTTCACATTTCCCCAACTAAATAAGCTTAACATTCTACCATATTCAAAGTTCAAGTGTGAAGAAAACCTACCTGAAATATTGTGTCTACGGAGTGATCAGTGATGAAGAAAAGCTTTGTGTCAACGACATGATTAGTCTCCCGACCGGCGAGCAAGCAGTGGTGAAGAAAAGCTTACCAACCGGTGATTAGTGTTCCTCCGGCACCGTCGATGAGTGTGTCGAATGGATCAATAATGGACGAAACACAGAAAGGAAGGAAGGGGAGCATGACAATGGAAGGGAAGGAATTTGGGAAAGAAGGGAAGAGAATTCGATCTTGAAGAAGGGAAAGAGGAGTTGGGTCTCGAAATGGGAAGGGAAAAGGTTTCGGGTATTGGGGTAATGAGGCATGATGGAAGTGCATAATTTTCCATTTGTAGGCCCTTTTTTTATTGATAGAAAATCTTAAAAGTTCAATTTGGATATAGAATGAAAATGAAATGATCCAAATGGGTATAAATGAAATATTTTTAAAAATTGGGTAAAATTAGAATACACATTTCAATTTGAGTATATTTGAAAATTTCTTCGTAATTTTAAGTTTTGTAGATGCTTTCCTAAACAAGAACGGAATGTATAGATTTCAATCTCTAAGGACCTAACATTTGGTTAGTTTTGCATTTTAATTCTTAGCACCCTTTTTTTTCATATTGGTCCTTAAAAAAAGTTATTGTTAGACAACTTGATTCTTTATACCTGCTTCTTAGAAAGATCACGTGGTCCAATAATAATTTGTTTGAGGACCAACGTAACTAAATAAAAATAAAAAAGAGTTAAGGACCAAAACACAAAACTGACCAAAGCTTATATCCTTAAATGTTTAATTACTCTTAAGAAATTATTTATAAAATTTTGAATAAAAATATGTCAATAGAATAATGGCTTAACCAACAATCTAACCATTGAAGCTGTCACTTTTTTTTTAATTTGACTATTAAACTACAAAATCAGTTAATTTAACTATTATATTTTGCATTTTAACTACTTTATAATTGTTCAATCAAATAACAAACACAAATATAATCAGTTTTACAACTTGACATGTCACTGAAAATTTTCTTATCGACTAAATTAAATGTAAAATTTTACTCCATGTCATTCAAAAATATAACAATAAAAAATTAGATAAAAGAAGAAATTGACAAAATGAAGAAGATTCTTTTAACTAATATGAAAATTTTTGGTGATATGAAAGATCATGTGATATATTTCTAAATAATTATTACACTGTGACTATTATTTAATCGAACCATCACAGAGTAGCTAAATTTTCTTAAAAATACAAAATATAATAACTAAATTATTTGAAAATCCAAAATATAATAGTTAAATTGACTAGTTTTATAGTTCAATAGTCAAACTAGAAAAAAATAAAAATGACAACTTCGGTTGCCACGCCATTAGATTAGCCATAGAACCACAATCTAAAATCCAAACTAGAAACTCATTCCAAATATAATTTCAAGCCCGGAAGAGAGAAAGATAATGGATGGTAGAAGCTTCAAATTAAATTATATCATATGTGAATTAAAACTAGAAAACACAAACCAATCACAGCTAAATCTAGCATTACTACCTAGCTAGCTTTGTCACTTCGTGTCCTGCTTTCACAGAACATTTCTGTATTTCTCTTACATTTGCTTGCGGCAAGAAAAACAAATAGGAGAAAGCCAAACAAAGCCTTAAAAGTAGAAAACTTGTAGCAAAGGAACTAGCGGAAGGTGGAAGCTAAAGAAGAATACACAAAAAAACTAGATGAGTTCTTTACAAAATATTTGGGAGCTGGGAATCCAATCTCTGTTGTAACTCTTTGATCTTTGAAGAGAGTTCAGTCTTTTGTTCCTTGTAGCTTTGCAGTAGGAATTCTTTCCCTTCTATAACTTCCTTTAACTCGGTCACTTCTTGTTTCAGCATCTCAATTCTTTCTCCATCCCTTCCTTTCTCTGATGACTCTAAATTGTTCTCCACTTCAGGATATCCATTGGCATGGCCATTTCTCCCTTCAGGCCACATGGGATGCAAAGGGGGCTTCTCAACAGAAGCCTCTGGTCCAACACAATAATTGGCTATTGCCTTTCTCAACCTCTGTATCTCTCTCTCTGAGTTGAATAAATCTCTGTTTGCAGCATCCAGAAGAGACTGCAAATGGGTCGAATGCCCAAGCTGAGTGCTGAGAGAATTCTGCAACTCAACAATTTGATCCTGCATCTCCATTATCATTTCATCTCTTCTTTTCAACTGTTGTCTGAGCTTTTGTATCACTTCCCGATTGCTAAAAATGTCAGAACCAGCTTCTGAGATGCATGGTGAATCGGAGCTATTTGATTTCTGGAATGGCTTTTGTGGCAGCTCCAGACGATCAGGTGATGCTGCCCAGATGACACCATTATCTTTGCTGTACTCAGGAGCAGGAACCCTAACAAGTGGGAGTGTGATTGCAGGTTCTGTCAGTCCTGAGTCATCACACTGCTGCTTCAAATCCCCCACAGATGCAGACCCTGTCGCATTTAGTCCATCAAAAAAAATTTTCTACAAACATAATGTATTCATCCGGATGTGAAACTATCTAATCTTCACAGATAAATGACAATAGAAAACAAAACCATGTGCAAAACTTGGACTAGTTTTATATAACTTCATGGCAAAAGCACAGCAACGCTTGACCTAAAACCAAGTCAAGTTGAGTTGGCTCCACAACACTTTATTCACTTCCAAAAGTAACTCAATCTGAATTTTTGTGGGACCTGGAAGACATGTAAAATATATCCTTCTCTTAAAGTTTTCACATCAACTTGAAGATGCCTCAGGACAGCAGAGAAGCTATTGTAACTGTTTCGCTTCAAAGATCCTAAAACAAGAGCTTCTCTAGGCATGCCATGTTGAAAGGAAAATGTTGGTACGTAGGTAAGGTGTGTGGAATGTCACATAAACATGGACCCAGTCCAACTGTAGTATCATTAGGGATCAAGTCAGACTGTAATTAGTCATCTGGTTATGTATGTTATTAACAGGTCTAGACTCAGACCACTGCAGAAGGAAAAAGCAGCTCGCTAGACCATGTCATCATAGAAAATCAGCACAAAATAAATGAATGGAAATGAGAATCAATCTATACTTGTATCTATGAGTAATAATCTAGACTTCTGAATAATGGCTGAATTTTACTTCAAGACACCAAAATTATACGGATGCTATGCTAGTTGTCTTCTCGGGATAAGGAGGTAAAATTGCTCAGAAGCTACTAGAAAAGAGACAAATAGATCAGTCATATTTGCAAGCAAGAAATCATAACCCATATCAACTAGATAAGAGGCCCTAAGTTGCTAAAATGCTTTGTTGATCACAAGTTGAAGCCAATGAAACATTCTTAACATCTAAAAGGAGGGAGTAAACTAGTCAGGCATAGTCACTCACCATTGAATTCTATACATTTCTAACATGATGGCCCCATCTTCTCCTATTGTTAATAGATGATCTAACAGATAATTAATATCTTAATTGAAAACAAGAAAAGAAAAAAAACTGCAGCATTCAAACAAGAGAAAGGTGCATCATACTTGTTTTTTATCATTATTGGAATAAAGCATTAGTTAATGGCTCAGGGAAGGGCTTGCTCCACAATATTTTGCCTTTATGAAAAATGAAGTTTAAGGAAAAAACAGAAAAACTTCTTGACTAGGGAACTCCAGACCTGAATGACAACTGTAGCAACCAGTTTCATCTCTGTTAAAAGAATATCCATTGGGATGGAAGTGGCAGCTCCCGATGTGTTTTGCATTATTAGATCTCCCATTTCCTGCAATTTGAAACAAAACTTCAAGCATAAGCAAAACAAATTAACAAACAAGAAATCAAAGCAATATGAATTACAGAACCTTTTGAGTCCTTGCTGCCATTTTCCTCCTGTTTTGTATCATGAAGCTGCTTCAGCTTATAACCAAGACGAATTGATAATGTGCTTAATAAAGCACCACCTGCAATAAGGACCCAGTTGGGGCCTTCAGCAGGGAAACTCTTAGACCTTTGAGCCCTAGGAACCCCATTCGCTCTCGGTTTCATTTCCAGTAGCTGTTAAGGCTGGGGAAACCATGAGACACAGATCAGAATATAGCAGACAAATATCAAAGGGTCGAAGAAAGCAACACCAGAGAACCATATCAAAGAACAGAAATGAAAAACATTTCTAACAGGGTTCCAAAACAGAACATGGTACTGAGAGAAAAAAAAAATCAACACCTATTTTCATAGTATGGTGATGTCATTTTGAATAGAAAATTTCAAGATTCTTTTTCTTTTCCCCAATCTGGTGAAGGAGATCTCCATCCCAGCAAGAACTATCTCCATCTAAACCACCACCATCGGATCTCATCTCATCATTATCAATCAAAGAAATCAGAAAGAATCAAGAAGAAAAATAAAAAAAATCAACAAATCCACTTGCATTGCATCTATTCTCCTTTTGAAGCTGCAAGAGTGTGGTCAAGGAGTGTTAAAATATGGGCTTGGACCTAACTCAACCCCAAAAGCTAGCTCAAGGGGGGGAAGATTGCCCAAGTCCCTATATACTACAATAGGCCGTTAACATACCCGATATGGGATGCTCAACACACCCCCTCACACCCAAGACTGGACATCTGGAGCTTGAAATTCAATAGGGGCTCAACAACGGCAAACAAACACACAAACACGGGCTTTTTGGCTCTAATACCATGTTAAAATATGGGTTTGGGCCTAACTTAACCCCAAAAGTTAGCTCAAGGGGGAGGATTGCCCAAATCCCTATATACTACAACAGGCCCTTACATATACCAAATGTGGGATTCTCAACAAGGGGAAAATAAAATAAAGTGAAAAGGAGAAGGGCATCAACAGGGTTGACAGCCGCTGATGGACAGTGGTGATGATTAGTGGAGGCATCGCAAGAGATGGGTTTCATTAGAGGAAGACAAATGTGAGAAACAAGAGGCAACTTGCAGAAGATAGAAAAGTAACAATAACCAATTCTCCTTTTTTATTGTTTTTGTTGTTTTGGGATATAAGCATGAAGAACTTGTTTTCTGCCCTGTACTGGTCACATGCATTTGAGCCAATAGGTAACTCTGCATTTAATCAAAAATCCATCTATGGAAGTAAAGGAGGAAACTAAAATCATAACAGAAGTGAGAAAATAATTATGATGAACGTAGAAAATTCCACTTAATAGGTTCACTTTGGTGGTAGTGTTGATTACTTAGATGTTTTGTTGACTAATAAACCTCCAAACTTTTGGTAACTCGGATGAACATAGAAAATTCCACTTAATAAAATATACTTTGGTAGTGTTGATTACTTGAATGTTTTGTTGACTAATAAACCTCCAAACTTTTAAATGTGGCCATCATTTCTATGTTAAGTGCTTTTGTCTTTGAACTGTATTAGCATTGGCCTAAGACTCTTAACCCCATCACCCAACCCCCCAAACCCCAACTCCACTCTAAAAATTTGCCTGAGAAAATGTACAAAGATACAATTTTATTATATGAAGATCCAACACTCAGAGATGCAATTTTCACACTCTGCATTACAAATGAATTACATGGTTGGTTATTTTACCTTTGACAACACATCAATGATCATACAATAAGAAAATTGCACCCAATAGTGTTATCATTGATCATCTAATTATGCGAACTAGAGCAGTAGCAGAAAAGTATATCCAGTTTCACTCAGTGGACCATGGTCATAAAAAATATGATAGAAGAAATGATACTGGTCAAACTTCATGCTGGCATGTCTCAGTCAGGACAAACCACAGAATTTCAGAACATCAAATGACTCAAAAGATTTTTGTTGGATGAATATACCAATTTCCCACAGTAATATGAGGTCTTATTATAGAATGATCAGTTGAGAAGCCTTTTTCAAATAGGTAGAACTGTAAACAAATCTAAAGCAAGGGACAAATAGCCCAAGTAAATCATCAACAGTTAGAAGCAAAGACTTCCTACATTTTCAGGAGGGCCATCTTTGGCAAAACTGAGACTTTATTCACCTGAAACTGGATTCTATTTATTTAAGTGATGCAAATGAATATTTAGGACCGGTGACCATTTGTTTAAAAACCCACAAAAGATGCTAAACTTAGTGGTTATCAATCACCAAATCCCAACTACTAATTTTCCAACTTCTCCTTACAAAGCCACAATTAGCTAACTGATTTTTATTACTGAAGCTAGATACTAGTTTGATTATTTTCACTTTAACCTCTTACATTGTTCTTGGTTGGATGGATGACTAATTGATTATTTTTGCTTATCCCTTTTGTTAAATTTTGTTTTTTTAACCTTTCCTATTATTTAATTCATTGATAGATTACTGGAGGTAGAAAAATTGACAGAAAACACCACAGCAAGAATTTATGCCAGGTGGCAGAAATGGGAACTAAACTTCAAATCAAACAATTGCGGTTCTCACTTACTGATGAGGAGAAAGGAAGATAACAGAAAACGAGATGAGGCATATCAGCAGGATCCTAACACACAGTATTTCTCAAAAGCAACCAGCCACCAATACACATACTAGCCAAGACTTTGGAATAATAAAAATGGATAGCCCTGGATGTTTTTAAGCTTCAAAGACGATCTCAAAATGAGAAAATTAAGATTTACACTAAAATACCCAAGTAGATTCAACCAATCAACATAAGATCATAGAGGGAAAGCAAGCATACATTGCATACAATTTGAAAAGATGAAATGTAAGGTCATTCTGGTCCAAGTTTATACAAGAAAAATTGTTTAGGAACACTATTTGCTAGACTCTGCATTTGATTTTCAGAGTATTTATTCCTGGCTAAGGCCAAGAACAAAAATCATTGTTACCCAGTAGAGCCATCAGGCTGTATGAAGCACATGCATCAAAAAATCAGAAGTGCCCCAATTTTTAGCACTAAATTGAGCCATCAATAACAACATATCTAACCTCTCCTATTGTCAAATTTCTCAATATTAAGGCAAATTTCCAAAGCAACCACAATATGAAAATAAACCTCCCATTACATGACCACAACAGAGACAGGGGACTTCATCTTTTCCATTCTTGCATTTTCATTTCTCTTCAGTCCAGAAACCTTTTTTTTTTTTTTTTCAGCTCAAGTGACAGACATAAAATTACAGGCTGCTAATAATATGCACAATAAATATACATAGACCTAAGAGAGCATCATCCTCTACATTTGGGACTCAAAAGGTTCTTACAAACTTCAGAAACATAAACTATACGTCAGAGGACAGAAAATGCTTAATTCACAAAAGACAAGTTTTACAAATACAATAACCAACTGTCCACCTAGCTTCTATAAATTTAAATCTTAGCATCTGAACTCTAAATCCAGAAAACACATTCTATTTGTTATCCTTCCAGATTAGCAATGTAATTTCATCTCACAGTCCACAGGTTCCAATGCAGAGAAAAAAAAAGCTGGTTATCAAAATGCAGAAATCATTTTCATCATTTTCCTCGTGTCTATCCATTACTAACATCACTCAGAAAGTTTCACTAAAGAGACATACATTAATGAACAAGCCAAAAAAAAGTACCTGAAGATGACAGAAAAGGCAAGTGTAATCAGTTAAGATGATGGCGGCCGTAGGTGGCAGTGAAAAGAGAATCAAGGGGGGGATGGAACCGGAGTTGAATTATGAATCATTATTTTATTAGGGTTTGTTCTTAAAATTTCTGATGTTCTGCCACTTTCCTTCTATATTCAATGGGGCTAACTTCCCCTTTCTCTCTCTGTATGGAATGGAGCTACTCCAGCTACTTTTTATGCTTTATTTTTTCTTTAGGAGAAAAAGAGAATGAGGGATAATGATTAATTAATCCTCTGGCTCAAGGAGCAAATGTCGTGAAATTACATATCTGTTAAATACTTAGGAAGAAATTTTCAAATATTACACAAATTGAAATGGGTATTTTGATTTTATCCAATTTATGAAAATATTTCATTTTTACCCATAGCTACCACTACATTTTTACTATTTATCCAAATTGATTTTCTCCATTTTCTAACATTAAAAACTAACTCATAGATGGAAAATTATCTCATTACCCTTCGTAAATTCAAAACCCAACAAGGACCGAACCTTTCCTCTTCCTTTCCTTCACTTCACTCCATCCAAACTTACCTATATCCTTTCTTGTTGAAAATCAGACACATTCTTTTCCTTTCCATTCCTTCCTTTCTCATTCCTTCACGTCTGTCAAAAAGGATCGAAACCCTGCCCCTTCTCTTTTCTTTAACTACAAATTGATTCACAGTCCATCACCAATGTCGGAGCTTCTGTGATCATTACCCACTGCTCGCCGATGATGGAGAATTAGGTTAAAGGAACCCATTCACTGCTCGTTGTTATTTAATTAGTTTTAGATACTCTCTATTCGTGTTTATATCTTTGTTTTTGAAGTATGAATTGTTCGAAATATTTTTTCTATAACTTGAATGCAAACTGTTGAGCCTTTTGATATGTTATTATGTTGGAAAACTAGTATAAGAGTAGAAATTTTGGTAGAAATTGCTTTGAAAATAGAATGAAATAAGACCAAATTGTTCTCTGCAACTCTCGAATCAATTTGGGTAAGGTCCGAAATCTTATATCCAAGGATCGAAATCACATAACTAAAGTTCGAAATCCCCAATCCATGTTCCAAAATGGGGTATTTTGAACCTTGGAATCCTCTCCAAGATTCGAAATTATGACTAAGGTTCGAAATATTTTAAACAATTTCTTATTTTAAAATTCAATTTCTAAGAACTTAAATTCCAAATCTAAGTTCTGAAATGCGATATTTTGGTTCGGATCTTGGAGTCCTCTCCAAGATCCGAAATTCTCAACAAGGTCGAAATGTTTCAAATAATTTCTTATTTTTAAATTTAACTTCTAAAGAGCAAAATGTCCGATCCAAGTTCTCAAATAGGGCATTTTTTACTTGAAATCCTTTCCCAGGTCTGATATTTACTCATCAATTAAATATTTGACCATTTTATGTTCCAAAGTCTGAAATATTTTAAACCAGGTCCAAAATTCACCAAGAATATTTTCTTATTTTTAATTTCAATTTCTACTCACATGAGAACTCATAAAAATTATTAAAATTATATAGGAAGGCCTATTTTGATAACAAATTAAAAAAGTGAACCCAAATTTTTACATATTTTCACTCTATATAAATAAATATATTTTTTAATTTTGTGAATTTATTATTATTATTTATTATTATTATTATTATGGTGTGAATACTAAAATTAATTAATGATTAATTCTATAGTGATAGATAGTTAATATTTTCAAGGTTATTATTTATAGTTAATGTTTTTTTTTATAAATAAATACATTGTACTAATAAATACATTATAATTAATTATATTAAAACCCTTTTATTAGTATGTAGCTTAATTTATTTAAATTAAGCAATACCAATTTGAGTAAAGATTTACATATTTTGTGAAATAATAAATAAGATATAGGTGTTCTCCCAAAATCTCTACTTTAAAATTTAAATAATACAAGATGCGATAAATTTTTTCTTCCTTCTTTCTCCGTACAATTTTTTTAATTGGGATATGTCAAAATATATTTTAGCTTAGTTACAACAAGTATTTTGGAGAGTAATTTCTTTATTGTAGTCCTAAAAATTAAGTAAGTTTAATTTAACTATAATTTTTCTAATCAATTTTTTTTTATTCCCTTATTGTAAAGATATTGTAAAGATATGAACCCCACTTGTTGTACCTCTCAACTTTCTCATTATTAAGTGGTGCCTACCAAGAACACATTTAGTGCACACACGAAGTATTTTATCGTGACCCAGACAATTGATCTGCTATGGTGCCATAGGGCACTAGACTGTTTTAGTAGGGATCCCTTTGGATACATGGTGGATCTTCCCCAATACCATGGAACCTATTTCTTCAGGGTTCCTTTGCATATATTGAGACAAAGGTGATTTTGGTGGGTGCGTGCCCCAATGAGATGTGGTATGTCATAGGTGTTGGATATGCCTTAAGAACATATGATGATTTTACTTAGTTGGCATAACTTTGTATCATGATGCTATTTATATCATTATATAATTTACTT
>JAOXNR010000029.1:15363010-15376842 GCA_028571225.1 Parsonsia alboflavescens
GATATGAGTAATTGTGAAATGTTGTGAAAAATTGGGTAAATAAGAAATTACTGTTTTAACATGGGTAAAAATGAAAAGGCCCCATATATATTAAGTAAAGATAGATAAACAATAATGATAATAAAAATAATTAGATGTGTCCAATTTGATCAGGTAAAGTTTTAAAATAAGAAAGGAATGTAACTTTTTTAAGGTATATTATAAGTGATTTTTGTAATAAAGATTTAAATTATTTATTTACCATGAATCTTCAAATAAAATGTTAAACTGGCAGGAAAAAAACATGTATTGCAAAGAAAAAGGGGGAGGGTAAAAGGAATACGAAGAAGAAAGAACTAGAAGAAAAATTTACGTTGGATTATGGTGGGAAAAAGATTTAAAATATAGGAATAAAAAATTTAAATTAATTAAATGAATGTTTTATTTTTTAAATTAATTAATATTTTAAAAATAAATTATGTCAAGCTTTTTAATAAAAAAAAAATTATGCAAATCAACGTAGAAACACCGAGGTCGCTCCATTTTTCCATCTCCAATGTTGTCCCCAATCTAATCGGAAATCTCCTCTCTGAAAATCTATCCTATCTTTATCTGCAAAAATGAGTGTTTGATTAAAAAATTCTACATAGAAACTGAAGCCCTTCTTCTTCGTTATCATCTCTGAGTTTGATTTAGAATGCTGAAATCAACATTTGCACCCATTTTTTTAACTAATTTTCCCACCAAAACAAAGCTTCCCAGAACTTCGAAGACAATAATCAATGAACTAACCCAAAGCCCACAAACTGTTCGACCAAATGCCACAAACACGACGACCAACAACATCGCCCCACACAAACTTCCCCCAACTTCAGCCTATGTTCATCTTCCATTCTGTAGGAAACGCTGCTACTACTGTGATTTTCCTGTTATTGCTCTTGGCTCGTCGTCTTCATCTCATGAACCTGACGATGACCCACGAATCTTTAACTATATTCAGACTCTTTGTAGAGAAATTAAAGCTACCTCAGGTTTTGAACCCAACCCACCTCTTGAAACTGTGTTTTTTGGGGGTGGTACGCCTTCTTTGGTTCCACCGAGGTTGGTTTCTCGGGTACTTGAATCTCTGAGTTCGAAGTTTGGGTTGTGTTTGGATGCTGAGATATCAATGGAAATGGACCCTGGTACATTTGATGTGGCCAAGATGACGGAGGTGATGAATTTGGGAGTGAATAGAGTTTCTTTGGGTGTGCAGGCTTTTCAAGAGGATTTGTTAAAAGCTTGCGGAAGAGCTCACGGAGTTGAAGAGGTTCATGAAGCTTTTGAGATTTTGAAATCTTGTCAGGTCGAGAATTGGAGTATGGACCTTATATCTTCCCTTCCTAATCAGACTTCACAGATGTGGGAGGAGACATTAAGGCTCGCAATCCAAGCACAGCCTCCCCATATCTCAGTTTATGATTTGCAAGTTGAACAAGACACCAAATTTGGAACACTGTAAGTTCATAAGATTATAGCTTTTTGTTCAAATTTAGTTGCAAAAATTAATTTTTTAAGTCTCTGAAAAGTGGAACAACATTATTTCAAGATTGTTCTTAACATTCTATATCTTTTTAATTTTTCAACTGGTTAATCTGGCTTCACATGTCTTTATGTGTATGCTGATAATTTTTTCCTTCAGTGGAACCAATGCTTGTAATGATTGTTTCATTCAACCTTCAGGATCAAAAATCATTTGTTTCTTTGGATAGAATATTTGTTGGACCAGAAGGAAAGCTTTCAAGGATTAGATTGCAGAATATGGTGTTTAGCTGTGAAATAATCTGGATTTTTTGAAGTTCCAAAATTAAGAAATATTTTAAACGTGACATAAGGTTAAACCTTGAGAAAGGAAAGGAATGATAAGCGAGACAATTGTAATATTTGAATGTGAATTAGCAGCCATATTTTTTTTGTTTCATTTTTCCTTTGCTAATTGATATTGGTCTATCTACAGTTATTATCCGGGTCAGTTCCCTCTTCCTTCTGATGATCAGTCTGCTGAGTTCTACAAAATGGCCTCAGGAATGCTGACCGAAGCTGGTTATGATCACTATGAGATTAGTAGTTACTGCAAGAGTGGTTATGAGTGCACACACAACCTCACATACTGGAAGAACAAACCGTTTTATGGTTTTGGTCTAGGGTCTGCTAGTTATGTAAATGGAGTACGCTTTTCCAGGCCTAGGAAGCTGAAAGAATTTGTGGCATATGTGCAGAATTTGGAGGATGGAGAGATAAAGTGCAAAGATAGCAGTCTTGAGGCAAAAGACCTGGCAGTGGATGTTGTTATGCTATCTCTTAGAACTGCAAGAGGGCTGGATTTGAAATCTTTCACACAAACATTTGGCTTCAGTCTTGCACTCTCTCTTTGCAAGGTTTATGAGTCCTATGTGCAAAGTGGGCATGTAATTTTCTTAGATGACCAAAGGAGAAGTATTGGAGCTGAGGAGTTTAGTTCCTTACTATCGGATGACCATAAGATAAGAGAGGTGCTGGCCTTTTTACGGTTGAGTGATCCAGATGGCTTTTTGCTATCCAATGAGTTGATATCTCATGCATTTAGTGTCCTAGATTCATAAACCTTATTCTAAGTTGTTCCTTCATGCTCTGAAATGATTTGTTATGTCTGAGCTCTACCACATGCAACAGCAAGGCTTATCATGGATGCAGAATGGCATTTCCTAATAAATCAGCACTTCATAATACTGCTGTAACTTCTGGAGGAGATATATGCACTAATTTCAGCTTTCAAAATGATCTTGTAAGTGAAAGTGGATGGTTGGAATTGGACTTCTTTTGTAACTCTTGGACTGAACTTGCAATTGCAAAGCGAAACGCAGCTACCTGTATCATACACTTGATAGCATTCTAAAACCACAGCAAATCCCCCTCCTGCGGAAAAAGAGAATTAGACCATTTTATTATCAGGGTTTTTCCAGATTAGTAAAAGAAAACTATTTTAGTCTGTTCTCCTTCAGCACACTTTTGAACCATATGGTTCCAGTTCGGATGTTCACAAGCCATCTCTTATATTTTCAAGTCTAGGCATAAAATGGTTTTGAGTCATTTCAATCAAACACCTGTGTTGAAATGGTTCTTGATTCTGCTTCTTTTACAGGAGCTGCAAGTTTTATGGTTCATGAAGAGTGTTCTTCACTACCTGCAACAGCTAGATATGAGCATCATGGACAGATTTCTGAGCTTATACATCTGCATTCTATTGAAGATGGAAGTGGTGAGTTTTGCTGTGTGAAGAAACACAGAATGTTAAAGGTTCGAAATATTATTGCATTGATTGCAAATATATTCTTCATTTGAATTGTATATAGGGTGTGCCTGAGACCACATTCTGAACTTGTTCTGTAGAGATGTTAATATTTAGACACATGGACATGAAGGATGAGCAAAAGCATAAGAATGAGTTGGAGAATCAGTAATGACTTTCAGTTAGGAGATGAAGAGTTTTTGCTAAATTGAAGTGGTGCTGGAGTTCAACAATTATCTGATTCAGTGGCCATCCATGACCAGGCCTTGAAAATCTGTCTGATGATTATCAAGAAAAGATGTAATAGTTCTGTTCTATGCTGGGAATGAATTTGAGGAATGGCCAAGCTGCGTAATCGTTTCCTCCAAAAATATTCAACGTCCTATCATTCCTGCGAGGCTTGCTATCTTAACCTTCAAACCCATATGTGCCTTCAAATTTTATGGATACAGTGTGAGAGATTTCTTTATATAATTGAATTGTACGTCCTTCCATCATTAAATATAAATCATTTTAATTAATTTTTTTTTGTTACTCATTATGAATTATTACCATTAGTTAATTTTTTTTAGGATATTTTTTCAATATTACCCTTGTCACTTTCTATTTGCCTATCTAATGATAACAGTAAGATGTTCGGAATCAAAGGATCATTTTTCAAAATAAAAATACTAAAATTTTCATTTACACTCTACTTAATTTAAACATTTACATATTTAATTTCATTGCATAAAAATTAGAATCTAGAAATTAGTGTACTCAAGGGTTTGTGCCTGTCGCCTAAGACTTAGTCTCTAAATAACTTGTGAGCCTAGTTTGTATTAACATGAAGGATTCCTCTCCTGTGTTAGAAACCTTTGGAGATAATAAAAGATAGACTCAACCTTCCTCCCTCCGTTGTATTAAGAAATCTTTACAATAAAAATGACATTTTAAATATCTTCTGATTTTGTTGAAATTACTCTCCCAATTATTAAATATAAGTCACTGGTTATCATTTTATAAAAATTCAGGTAACTTTTTTTTTCTCCTAAAAATATCCTTTTAACACTTTTTCAAAAATTTAAATACTATTTCACTAATATAAGAAAAACATCATCAAATAACAATAATAGCTTATTTTGGTGTAGAAGATGAATTTAAAAAATATCCACAAGGCCCAAAATGTAAGTTGTTAAAACTGATTTATTTGTTTTATAATATAAGTTTGTTGGATAATTATCAATAGATAATAAAGATAGTTTTTTATTTTTATCCTTGATTAATATTCTCCTTCGTTTATTTGTAAGGAAGAGAATTGGAATTTTTACAAAATATATGAGTTCATAATAATTCACTTAAAATGACAATTAACAATTTATTTTGGGGGAGAAAAGTACTAAAAAATAAAAATAAAATATAAAATTTTTTTGTAAAAGAAAAAGGAGCCAAAAATTATTTCATTTTATAGTAAAAATAAAATTACTTTCTTAGTTAGATAAAGTGCTCTCATCTCCTTCTCGTGGCTTTAGAACATCATTAATACCAGGAGTGTGCAAGGGTATAGTTGTAATTTACTAGCAGACATATCAAAATATCAATATTCTCCATCCTTCACCCTCCATGTACATCGAACTATGGCTATTTTCACGCCACAATTTTAACTGATTCTTCAACTACGTCCTCCACCCCTGCTCCCGTCACCATCTCCCAGAAATTTCCGGAGCTATCTCTGCTCCATATGGTAGCGTAATCGTATTCATTTCAATCCCTTGACGGAGTCTGTCTCCTTGCGTGGAATCCTATGATTCAGGCTTTGCACCCCAGTTGTTTGATTAAATGCGCAACTCAGGATTGAATTGTGATCATCCGTTCCTGTGGTGAGTATTCTGCGAATACCATATTTGGATATTCATAGTGCCAGCCGCCTTCGCACATGATTCTAACTCTGCCGGTAAAACTCCAACCACAAAATGATAAACCCTTTATCTCACTTCGTTCTCAATTCCTTCCACCACTACAATTGCATTTTAGTCCACACAAGAATGAAAATGATGTTAGATATCTGTTCAAGTCCAATCCCAGAAAAAAAAATTGTGTTACTTCGATTACTCGTACTTCAAATCCTCTCAAAATACGCCGTGATCCATCCCTAGACAAGCATGTGGTGAAGCAGAATAAAATTCGTTTCGTTCAGAAGCTGAAAACTTTGCTACTGTCTAAACCAAAGCATTTCATGCCACTACACATACTGAACAAATGCCGTTCTTACTTATCCTTGCCAAAGCCTCGGTCAATTCTTAGAATGATTCATCGATATCCTACCATGTTTGAGCTCTTCACCATTCCAACCCCTCCCCTGCCAGCCAATGCCACTAAACCGCTCTTTCAGGTTTGTGTACGCCTCACCCCTCCAGCAGCAGCCCTAGCACGTAAAGAAATGGAGCTTAAGAAGGCTATGTCGCTATCATTGGCTATTAAGTTACAAAAGCTTTTGATGCTTACATCACATAACAGGCTTCTATTGTCTAAGCTAGTTCACCTTGCTCCTGACCTTGGTTTGCCTGTGAATTTTCGTTCACGACTTTGCAATGAGTATCCAGATAGATTTAAGGTTGTAGAGACATCTTATGGCCATGCAGTTGAGCTTGTTTCCTGGGATTCAGATTTGGCTAGTGTTTTACCAAAATGTGAGGTACAAGTGGTTGATATGATTGTGGACAGGCCCCTGAAATTTAAACATTTGAGACTTAGAAAAGGAATGAACATTAAGAGACGTCATGAAGAATACTTGATGAAGTTTAATGAATTGCCAGATGTCTGTCCTTACAGAACCAAAGTGAAAGATTTTGGGAAAGAATCCATTGAGGCAGAGAAGAGAGCCTGTGCTTTAGTGAGGGAGATCTTGGGGATGACTGTTGAGAAAAGAACGTTGGTGGATCATTTGACACATTTTAGAAAGGAGTTTGGGTTGCCAAACAAATTGAGGGGAATGCTAGTGAGGCACCCCGAGTTGTTTTATGTGAGTCTGAAGGGTCAGAGGGACTCTGTTTTTCTGGTAGAGGGATATGATGATAAGGGTGTGCTTCTTGAGAAGGATGAGATGTTAGTGATTAAAGATAATCTGGTGGAGCTAGTAAGCGAAGGGAAGAGAATGAGGAGAGAAAAGAGGATGAGTTTCAGTAACAATTCAAATACTATTGGCAGACAAAATCTTCAAAACTGGACTGATGAGGATGAAGACGATCATGATTACGATGACGACGATGATGACAGTTTGGATGATTTATTTGAAACTGAGGACTTCAGTCTGGAGGATGATGCTAGCAATGGTGCTATTAAAAAGTTGTTAGAGATGGAAAGGAAAGGGGATTTCTGGACAACTAAAGCTATTTCCTTTTCAGATAATGACACGAGAGGTTCTGAACCGTGGTAGAATCAACCAACAGGTGAGATTCTATTGGGGTCTGCTCTCTTCTGGATTTGGTACCAGCTTATGCATGTAATGATGTATTTTGTACAGGCAAGGCAGTAAGTTCACCACTTGCTTTCTGTGATGTTATTAGATTCTTGATACTTATTCAAGCTGAATTTAATGCAGAAAATGTTTAATTTGATTTAAACACATTCCCCCCACAAGTGAGTTGAATTAATTTGACCATAGCTGGAAAACGTTTTGCTCCTGGAAAACTGGAGTTGCTGACTTTCTAGACATTTACGTACTCTGATGGTTGTATTTCATCTTTTGCACAATTACCAATTGGGCTTGCAGCTTGATTAAAGAAGCATCAATCAACATGCATTGAACAGAATTCTTGGCCTTGACAAAGATTGCTTCAAACTGTAACAAGAAAAAAGGATCACCAACATCTTTCACTGAGTTTGAAAAAAGAAAACAAAACAAACGGTCAAAACTTTATGAAGTCATAAGGAGGATGATAGTTTGTCTTAGTTTTTCCAAGAGACAGTATATAAATTCCCTCCTTCTCTAATTCCAAATCATTTATAATCATTTTTTCAATATTAAGATAAATTTTTTTTAAAAAAATATTTCATCAAAAGTGAGAAAGAAAAAGAAAATAATATAGTAAAAAATAAGTAAAATTTCCATTAAATTACTAATAATAACTTATGAAAATAAAAAAAGATCAAATGAAAAGATCACTATAAATCACCAGTATACTTCCTTTCAGTGTTTATAGAACCATCACATGGAGATACTCAGAGTCCCGAATTGAGTTTCGAACCAAAGTGAGGCAAATTCAAGGGTTGGGTTCGGTCATCGGAAGGCGTGTCCGAAAACACTCGATAAGGATAGGAGTAACTCTAAAATAGAGTAGAAACTAGGAATTTCAATGGACGGGGGACTACAATCTTAGATTAGTGACAGAACACAGACATCTTTTTGAGCACATTATTTTGAAGCCTTTTGTCGAAGAATAGGAAATTATTTTTCAGAATCAATTAGAACTTATCCATATCAATAAAAATGTAAACATAAGTTGCATTTTAGATACCAGTACAGGATGGCAAAATCACCGGCACAAACCTACTGGGAAGATATCCTGGGGGTCGCTAGTTTGTTCATTGATTTGAAAAACCCTTAATTGATGATTTTTAGAGATTTCACGCAGCCCTAATACATGCAATACAACTAGAAGCTAGCACTCTGTCATAAACAATGCAATTCGAATACTTTCATTTGCATAAAGATTTCAAAATCAGAAAACATTGAAAATTTATATAGATAGACTAAAAATCAGAGAGCTGCTCAACAGAAACATTATCAAAGTTCACAAGCAAAGAGGAATACTTTTACATGGACAAGTTTATATATATACACACATCAATCGGGCAATAGTAATAACCAGTATAAATTGAGGGTTGATTGCTCATCAGTTCTAGAATGTTACACTTGCCCGGGGAGCTTAAAAAAGAGTAGACTAAAACATAACAGAGAAAGAAAAAAAAAATCTTGAATAAGGCGTAAAGCCATCTGGAATTTTAACACATTGCATTGTCTCCAATGTCAATTTTCTTAACAAATCTTTTACTAGTTTAGCAAATGAAATATTCAATTCTGGACATTCATTTCTGAATGTAGACAAATCAAAATAACATCTATCTGTGCTGAGTGCTTGAATCGGGAAAGAACTGTAGAGTCCAAATGAATTTCCAAGTTGTAGATTAGATTCACAAAAGCAATCATTGAAATATCTGCAGCTAGCATATTAATAATAAAATAAAATGCAACAAATGTAATCCCATGTGCATGGAGATTGATGACAGACAATCAAATAAAGAATTAAATAATTAACAGATAAATGAGAAATTATCACACAAGAATGTATATAAGGAATAAGTACCAATTTCTTCTAGACTTCTGGTTACCTTAGAATTGATTTCCGGGAGGAAAATGAACAGTGTGAGAACTCTAAATCACTCAGGGAGCTAGTATACTATGAGCCAGAAAATGCTAACAGCTATTAACCAACCAAAAAACCAAAAAAGAAATTACTAACAGCTGGGGGTTCAAAAATGTTAGTCAAACTAGCAGTTTTACCAGGAAAATGCCATTATAGTATTCCAAAACCAAACGAGAACATAAAACCACGAGATAATCGAACTCAATTCCTACATTCAGTAAGCAAAGAAATAGACAGCAAATAGCAAATATTTATTATATTTGTAAACTAAAATTACTCCAAAAAAAAAACAACTTGATTAAACAACCTCAGTGTAATCATAAACCTCTCAAAATCGAAACAAAACAGTTTAATAGCCAACAAAACATTGATAATAACTGAGGTCTAAAATAAAGAGTAGTAAACTTTATAAGGAAAATAGAACTGAAAACAGCGGGCCTCTTAACGATAAGACTTCTGGAACCTAGCACGAGCACCACGACCACCAAACTTCTTAGGCTCACATCTCCTAGGATCAGCAACAAGCAAGGTCCTGTCATAGCGAACGAGAATGTCCTTGATCTCCTTCTTCGACTGCTCGTCGACGTATTTCTGGTAGAAAGCCACAAGGGCCTTTCCAATAGACTGACGGATGGCATAGATCTGAGAAGTGTGCCCTCCACCCTTCACGCGGATGCGCATGTCCACGCCTGCAAAGCGATGGCGACCGAGTAGCAGGATTGGCTCAAAAGCCTTGTAGCGGAGGATCTCCGGCTGCACGAGCTCGATGGGTACACCGTTAATCTTGATCAGACCACGGCCACGCTTGCAGTGTGTGACAGCCACTGCCGTCTTCTTACGCCCGAAACATTGAACGGATTCTATGGGAGCCGCCGCCATGGTTTTGGTTGTTACTCTGGGGCGTGAAGAAACCCTAACCCTAATCTGCTAATTTGATTCGAGGAAGACAGAAGTATGAGCCAAACTGGAGAATTTATGGGGTTAGGGTTTTGGGAAAAATTTATGATTCTACCCTCTGAAAATTGGACAATTACGACTGCTACTTTCTAATTTAGATTTTTGGCCCAATGGGCTCTAGCAGGTTCAGACTTGGACACTGAATTGACCCAATTGTTGTCATGGCTCACGAATATACATTTGAATCTCGAATGAAGATAACAAAATATTGAAATTCTATCATTTTTAAATTAAATGCTTTGTCTTCTTAATTTAAGTGGATTTTTCTTAACTCATTCTATAATTTTTTTTTTAAAAAAAAAGGGTAAGAAGTATAATGATTTTATTTTATTTTCATAGTAAGAACTCACTCTATTTATTTTGTTTCAATTAAATTATAATGATTTTATGGACTAATCACATGATTATGTGTCAATTAAAATTTACAAATGTATCGAAATATAAAGAGATGATGATGATGATTTAAAATAAATTTTTTAAAAAAAAAGATGAAAAATTAAAAGTAATCTTATCCTAATTCAATGCACACATGCTATCTTTGAACTTATGCCAACGGAGGACATATTTATATCATTCCAAAAAGAGACAGAACGAGCCATCACCAATTCTCCATTCCAGACCACCCTCCCGCAATCGAGAACCATGAACAATGCTGCACCAAGTATACGAAGCAGGTCTACTTCTAGTTCCAGAGAGCCATGAAAATGGACTTTCGTATTTAGGAAGGAGAATTTGAACCCACAGCCGATGAACCTCATTCAAGATCCGCCACCCAAGTTTCGCAAGAGAGACCTGGTTCATCCATTTTAGCAGCCTAATTTCCAAACCCCCATTGTCCTTCTTTCTGCAGACATCAGACCAGCATACAGTTTCCTGATTGTAGTCGTTTCACCCCAGAAAAATCTACAACATAGTTTCTCCAAGGCATCTAAAGTATTTATAGGAAGTTTAGATGTCTGCATGTAACTATTTAGTTTCTTTAGCATTTTATGAATAAGAAACTCATAAGTATTTTTAGAGACTCGATCCTGCAGGAGAGGAACCCCCAAATACATTCCCAGATGTGTAGTATGAGGAATTCCCAATTTAATCTCCAGAGAATTTTTGATGGAATTTGGTACATTGGCAGAGACAATAATCTGGGAGGACATATTTCATTCGTAAGAATATAGAACTTGGGTTGAAATTGAGTTGGTCTAAAAAAAGGTCTCCAATAATACATGTTTTTATTTTATTATTTTATTTTATTTTCTCATTTTATATCTTTACATTTGCTTTCGTCAGGGTGAAAACAGTAATTCATAGCCTTTGGTTCTTGAGCAAGAGGATTAATTAATTACTAGAGGGCCAACTCCGCCCACGGGGCAAAGGCTCATTTTTTAATTATAATTTGTTTTTTTTTTTTAAAAAAAAAAGGTTATTTGCTTTCATTGCAAACAAAATAAAATTAAAAATAAAAATGTATATAAGAAAAGGTAATTTAACATATCATCCACCACCTGTTCAAAATAAAATTTGTCAATGAGCATAATTTTTCAATTACTTTTTAGAAAAATTCAATTAATTAAATTCATACTTTCTCCGTTATTATTTATAAGTCATTAGCAGTAACTTTTATTAACACTAATTATAAATCATTATTTTTAGTTTATTATGTAGTTGACAAAGTTTTTTTCTTTTTACCTTTGTCTGAACTATCCATCTCTCTCTTTCCAAAACGGTTTTCTCCCATCAAATCTTGCATAAAGAGCATTTTAGAAAAAAAATATTTTCTTAATTTTACAAAATGACGATGGGTGACTTAGTATCCTATTAATTGAAAGAGATTTCCCCTGTAATTAGGTACATAATTAATCTAATCATTTTCAATTTACTCGAGCTCGTTTAAGTGCAATAAAAAATAAATAAAAAAGGTGTTTTTTCTTGTTTGAGCTGGGCTAGAAAAGCAAGCTCTGACTCATTCTTAAAATTTTAAGAAATAATATTATTTATTATGTATAGTAGATGAATAAATCAAATATATTATATAAAATAAATAAAAATAAAAATTATATATTTAATAAATAAGTTAGCGGATTTGCTAAGTCGCGTTCCAACCATTACCGTGATAGAATTCTTACTCCGCTTGGTTGGCTGCATGAGCGCTGTAACAAGAATTCCGTTACGGTAACGGTTGGTGCGCGCCTTATCAAAACCGAATAAGTTATATCATATATAATATTATAAATAAAATATTTATTTATATTAAAAGATCATTTAAACTTGCGAGTCTAACGAATTGAATACTTATAAATTTGACTTGACTTGAGCTTGATTAAACCAATCTGAATTCAAGCTTTTATCTAGTCGAGCCCAAACCGTTCACGAATCATCTCCTCTCATTTACACCCCTAAACAGGATCACTAAATTTATATGTTTTTTTCAATTTGACCATCTAATTTAAAAATTTAACCACATATGGGACATAAATTTAATATTTCAATTTGATCTCTCAACTTTGCGAATTTGAAAAATTAATCATTATAAGGTTAAATTTTTTTATATGTTTCATGAAGTTTAATGACTAAATTAACAAAACTTACAAAATTGAATGACTAAATTTTTTAATCCCACAAATTTAAATTGTTGAATGTATAAATTAAATAGTCAAATTAGCTAATTTTAAAATTCAATGGTCAAAATAAAAAATAATAAATAAATAAAAATCATAAAACTTCAAGGCTATCAGATGAACAAAAAGAAACACTGAAATTGATGTCCCGAATAGAAGAGAGAAAAGAAGAATTTTCTCCGATAGCATTTTCCGGCAAGGACACACAAGGAAACGGTAGTTGGGGCGGAAGTGGGACTACCGAACCTACGAATTCAGTCAGCTTATCATTAATCCAAGGACGTGGTTTGCGGTAATTGTTAATGATTACCCCTTTGTGGCCCATAAGAGGATAAGAGGATTTATGGTCAATGGAACCTTACAAAATCCTCAATGTAGAAGTATCGACTAGACATGTTTTGCAAGTATCGAACTATTTTCTTCTTTGCAAAACTCAAAATCGGTAAAAAAATTTATCAAATATATTTCTTCTATTTCTAATTATAAGTCACTTAAACGTCATAAAATTTTGAAGTCCAAAATTGTTTGGGTTGGATGGCTAGTTAGACATTGCAATCCATTTCTCACCATTCTTGGGTTCTATAACCATACACCTCTTTTGAATATCCTTCTAAGATTCTACATTGCCATGTTGAGGCTCAAATTTGTGCCCTAAAATCCCCAATATCTGGGGCAAGGGTAAAAGTCTATTCTGATAATTTCAAGCCTTGTCAAGCTTCCTATTATGTCAAAATAACTTGATCATTATGGTTCGTTATAAATATTTTCAAATTATATAATATATTAAGTTTAATATTTTATATCCTTTTTTTAGCAGTGTCTTGATCAATATTTTGTATCCTTATAATTTTTTTAAAATGAGGAATAATGTAGAGCTTTATGTAGATCTAGAAATTTGAGATATTTTTAAATGGATGTCCAAAATCAATTTATAGTAAATGGGTTTGGATGAATTATTAAAATGAAATGGATATAAATGGACAACCATTTATGTCCAACTAGCGAAATGGTTTTATTACTAAATCCAATAAACACTCACTTTAAAGTCAAAATTTAAAATCATGGTCAAAATAATTCTTAAAAATTATTATAGGGTGATGTTATTTGTACAAACTATTTAGTACAAAATATATATGCACAAACTAATTTCTCTTACTCAAATACCCTTTTACCTATTTCCGTACAAATTAAAGTTTTTTTTTTCCCCTTCTATCCATTCTACATTAAAGAAAACGTTAATTGCAATACTCATTTAATATCAATCTTTTAATACTCATTCATTTCTACCTATTTTTCGGTGTAAAAAAATATTTCTCTCAAATAAAATTGCTCCAAATTTTATAATACAGATTTATATTGCACTCTTGTTATATCAACATAAACTCCATATGTATCTCTAAAAGATCAAGCGCCTTAAAATTTAATCTCTAAAATATATTTTAAAAAATAATCAAAAATAATATGTAAGATTTTTATTAATATAACATGAGGTGTAACACAAATTGTATTAGAAAATTCCCTAACCTACCATAAGCTTCGCTAAAGCGACTACGTTCCCCTAGTTGAATTATT
>JAOXNR010000029.1:15376942-15396998 GCA_028571225.1 Parsonsia alboflavescens
AACCCCCAGCAACACCTCCCTCCCCTTGGAAAAGAAATTAAAACAGTCACGGAAAATTGGAATCCCTGGGAAATCATATCTGGAAAAACATCAACAAAATGAGGAGAGAAGTCCAACCTGGCGTTCTACTGTCAGTGGTGTATATCCTGTCATTAGAAAATGGCATCTAGGTGTTGGAATCAAAGAAGCAAGGAGACCAACCAAGTCATTGTTCATATACCCAGGATATCGCAATGTTGTTGTACTTGCTGACATCACAGTAGAAACTAAAGAGTTTGTTTGGGTAAAAGTGGGCGTTGTTATATGGAGTCTCTCCACAGCAATTCTGTTTAGTGCAGTATTATCGAGAACAACAACACAATCAGCATTAAGTGTCAGCCGCTTAAGTGTCAAGAGGGAGTTGTAAGGCTGCACCACAAC
Organism: Parsonsia alboflavescens; assembly: GCA_028571225.1. Lineage (NCBI taxonomy): Eukaryota > Viridiplantae > Streptophyta > Magnoliopsida > Gentianales > Apocynaceae > Parsonsia > Parsonsia alboflavescens. The sequence goes on from JAOXNR010000029.1 coordinate 15,377,363, forward strand.
ATCACTTGTCTCATTCTGGTTAGGAAAAACACTATATGTCTGAACTAATTTTTTGCTGTAGCGATCATTCAATGTTTCCAATAGATATGAACCCATACCTACAGTAAATCAGGCAATTAGTGGCTAGTATGAGTAAATATTGAGTTTACTAGCAAATGCTCACCATATATGCTAAGGATGGATAAGATAAATTGAGATAATCCTGCCATGAACTTATCATTGCAAAAGGCCGAAAATTACAATTACAGATAACAATGCTTTTTAAATTTGAATGAAATATCTATTTTTTTGAAGTGAAGTGAAAACATTCATTCAGATTCAAAGTCCAGAAACTCTCCAATAACAAAGAAACTTTGCAACTTCTTCTGACACGGTGAAAAAAAGTCAAACCTGAGCCTGTTCCCCCAGCAATTGAATGGCATAGTACAAAGCCCTCAAGGCTATCACTTCCATCTGCTTCTCTATCAATCATATCCATTAGGTCCTCCTCATATTGCTTACCCTAATAAAACATCATAATTTCACATATTATGCCAAGAACAGAACAGATTACAGTCTTAGGTCATGGGAGAGACATAATGAGACACCATTCTTTTTCCTTATTTAAGTCAAAAGACTTTGAATCCTAATCTGTGTGATAGATGAATTATCTTAAAGTTAGAAATCAATAAAAAGAAAAACACAACTAAATAAAACTGTAGAAAAAAATGTAATGGAGAAAAAAAGTTTGGCTGGCTGTCCGGTAGGGCTTGATATGATGAGTTTATGTGACTGCATCCATGCCTTCTTGAGCCTTTTGAGTAGGAAATTCATGGAAAATCCAATTTACAGAAGATTCAGAATTTGAAGACAAATGAATCAGTACCAGACACAAATCTAAGAGAAGGATCTGCTCATTCTGGGTACAAAAAAATAATAAGCCAGGGGAACATCTAAGCAGTTTACAATTTTTGAAGTTTGATACTCTTCTCACAACAGACAACAAATTAGAACTGCTAATATCATTATGAAAAATAATTATGTGGCATTCAAGGTTGAGATTTGCAAAAGGAAATGACACAGTTCTTCAATAGGCAATATATCAGAATTGACAACCACAAATTGATACTTAAAACTACACAAAGTTTCTAGTGGAAGAAATAATTACAATGAATTATAGAAAGACCCAAAACAGCTCATAAAAATATTGTACATTTACAGGCTAGGGCTATTTGAAAAATGAAACATATGGGTATTTTAAAGCACACAACTCGATAAATGAGATATCTGGGTATTTCAAAATGAAACTTCTAGAAACTGGCAATGTAAAAGGCATTTGCAACTTTGCACAATCTACGAGATGGTCAGCTAAACTATTAAGAATACAACAAACTTTAAAATCTGATGAATTCATACCAAAAAGGATGCAAAACAAATTAGTCATCTTCGAATCTGGCAAGACAGTTTAGAAAAACATTTAGTATGAAAGTACAGTAATAGTTGGGTATCATATGGAGATTACCATTTATAGCTTATACCACAGACTAATTTCTGAATAGCAGTTTCCATAAACAAGGAGAGCAAGAGGGCTTAAAGTAATAAAACTTGGGGACTTCAGAAGAGGAGAGCTTTCTCAAAGCCAGCAGTTGACTCAGCCAAAGTTGAGCTCAAACTGCTCACTTGGTCAACTGACTCCAGTTTTCTCTGACTTGTACACAACTAATGAATTTGTGAATCTTAATTGAGCACTATCCATTTGAAATAGCAAAACATAATTAATTTTTTTAAAAACAAAATGGTAACTAGATAGATTTTCCTATTAGCAAAAATTTGCGTAAATAAAAAGAGCCTTAGCCCAAGTTCGAGCAAACTTTAAAAATAATACCGTTGAACTGGAGCTGAGTTCTCTACAATCAAGTATATAAAGAACATTAGAGATTGGAATGTGATCAAGCTAAGTTCAAAATCTGTAAACACAAGTTCAACTCAAGCTCGAGAAAACTACTAACTTAATTTAGTTGTACAATGGTCTAGAGAAAAGAATAAAGTCTGGTAAGTCAATGAGGAATAACTGACTAAGATCATTAGTAACCTGATGATATCCGCTTGCCCAGTTATTTCCAGCACCGCCACCATGGTTAGCTATAAAGACATTTTCATGATTATAGAGATTCCTGTATTCCCCATTCTGAATACCATTAATCACCCTGGGCTCTAAATCCATTAATAAAGCTCGTGGTATGTAGTGTTGGTCATCAGCTTGATAGAAGAACACATCTTTTCTATCACCTCCCTGCAAATTTCCAATGAATCTTAAACACAAAGCAACAAAGACAAACACAGCATCAAGCACAGCAAACAAACTTCAGCTCCTAGAATACGTAAATTAAGCCATAGCATGAAACCAAATTTCAGGTGCTTATCCATATATAAAAAATACAGCAAGAAGTCCATGTAAGCATGAATTTGGACCTTCAACGGAATATAAATGCAAGGGATGAAAAAAGGCATGAATATAGACTCTAAAATTTTATAGAGAACCATGTCGTTCAGTTATATAGGTAATGAAACTTGTGTCTTATTTAATAATTCCACATCCAACACCAAAGAACAAGAATTGACATACAAACTCTTCCTTAGAACATTTAATCAATACTAGACAACCAAAGATCATCAGTGAGGAACAAGTGAAAGGATACTAAAAAATAATTCAATGAGTCTTCCAGCCTCTCTGACATTTTCCAGCCCAAATTATCATAACATCTATTAGTTGTTAAATTACCTACACTTGCTAATTTTCTTATTTAGGACTCTCTCCTCTTCAATAAAACCGGAATCAAAAGTCAAAACTAAAATTTACATATAAGAAAATTCAAAACTAGCATATTTGCCCACTTAAACTTGTTTACATTATATCTGTTCATTTTCTTTGTGTGTCCACAAGCCAAATCATTCAGAAATTTACTTATTCAGAGTCATAGAGAAAGTTTCAGATTTTTCTCTTATCTGTAGTTTTTCTTATAACATGCAAGACTAACAGTACTGTTCTTTTCTAATTATGGATTTCTTCCTGACACCAGTATTTCTGGTTACTCTACTCTTATTTTTCCCTTCTCTGCCTTCTAGTTTCATCTGCATTGCAATTCAAGAGATCAATCAACTCTTCATTACATGGTAAAATGAATAGAAACCAAAAAAAATCACCACTATATTTCTCTACTCCAGTTTTGACACTTTAAAATTTCACATCTCTTAAAACCCAAGCTAATAAAATCTTAAACTCAAGAATTAATATCATACAAAAAGACCACTGACAAAATTAAAACATCCAAACCACAATGTACTAGAGCTCGCAATCCCAAGTCTAGTGCTCCTCCCATTCAGCACTAATATCTTCACAGATACACTCTTCATCATCCCAGAAAATATAAAATAAAAAATAATAAGGATCATTTTCTTTCCTTTTCAAATTTTCTATGCTCAACCCACAACAATTTCAAAAACAAAATGCAAACGCAAAAAGAAAATAACTTTAAAATTAGAATGACCTATATATAGTGTAGAAAGAAAAAGAAGAAGAAGTGTGCACCTGAGTAGAAAAATCTTCAAGAATTCCATCTTTACTAATGCCATGTTCAAGACAAAGCTGCTTCCAGAACTCCATACCGATCTGGTTCCCACATTGACCTACTTGGAGAGTGATAATTTCCCTCGGCATTTTTCAACTTTTTTTTTCTTCTGCAATTCAGTTAAGAAAGGAAAAGGGATTGGAAATTCAAGGGTTTTGGATGGATCTAGGAGGGAATTGAGGTGGAAAGCAAAGGGAAGGGAATGGGAAAATGGATTTTCCTTTTCACTTTGGGGAGGAAATGATGAATGTGGCGGGTATGAAGGTATTTTTGAAATGCGGAACATGGAAAGGGTTTATAGCTGCGAGTTGTTCATGCTAACGTGCGCGATGCGCCTCTGTCCCATTTAGTGACGATTGGAGTGGGAGTTAAATGACAGCAGTTGCCCTTTGCTAACGATTCCTTTCTGTTTAAAAGCCGATGAAGAAAATTTATATACTGCAATGTGCATGCATCCATCTTATTTCAAATTATAATGCACAGATTAAATCTAAAATTTAAAATAAGTCTGTAATTTAGGGGTTTAAAAAAAGTTGTAGAATTTTCCTCATATTGGCATGTGAGAAGTGAATTTTTATACTATTTTTTGAGGACAAATTTATTTAATAGAGATGAAAATTTACTATTATAACTTCTCTATTACTCTCTTCGTCCAAAACTAAATATTTAACTTGATTAATTTTAACATTACAATGTTATTTTTCATGATAAAATTTTACTAAATTAGGAAATTAGACGATCAAAAATGAAAAATGAAACATTTGATTTCGGAAGAAGGGAGTAGTATTTTTTACACCCTTAAATTCTAAAATTCAAAAATAAAAATTGGTGAAATTATATATTCTTACCATCATTTTGATAAGTTCATAGAAGTTTATGTGTTTTTGTTGGAGAATTTTACTTCTTACGGCTTGTAATTTGGGTATAACTTTTCTTTTTTTAAAAAAAATATATATATTATTCTCTCATTCATTTGAAGTTGTTTAAAATCGAATATCTCATTTTTAAATTAATAAAAAACTATTAAGAAAATGGACGATGCAATGTTTTAATAAACTAAATCAAACATTTTTATTATAATGAATGTAATTTAAAATGAAACATTCAATTTCAAACGGATGGAGTATTATAATTGGAACAATGTTTCTTTTATTTTCCGGATTTTCAAAATTATTGAATCTTTTCTTTATTTTACAAGTTTATTTAAATATATCTTTTCCCGTATATTTAATTATTATCGAATCACAATAGACTTCTTACTCATTTAATATTTTTTATTAATAGTTAAATTTAATTAATTGCATAAAAATTAATCATATCGAATCATTTTATCTTTCAAAAAATATAATAATAATTATAAATAGTCAATAGCTTCCAAGAAAAAGTAAAAGAGTGAAACTATTACAGGACATGCAACTAAACTTCTATTTGAACATCTGCGTTATAAAAAGGCGAGTGCAAAAAGTCTTGTATGAAAAAATAAAAATTGAGAGTGTAATTTCTTTGTAAAGGTAAGTGAAAAAGGTCTCTTCTCCACTATTTAACAGAAGACATTGACTGTGAAACTACAAAAAAAATAAAATAAAATAAAGTAAAACTCAGCAACTAAATCCATTTTTATTATTATTTTTAAAAAATAAATTGTTTTTAATTATTTACACATAATAATTTTTTATATTTAAAGTTTGATGCACAAAAAATTAATTGAATAGAGGTAAAATGGAAATTAGAAATCCCGTCAATTTGGAACCGGAAAAGGTGTGACTTGTTTCGGAGTTTGTCATCGCAGTGTAAGCGGGAGCCGACGAGCACAGGAAGGGAAAGGAAAAAGGGAGAATGGGAAAGAAAAACAAGAAGCCTGGGAAGGGGAAAGAGAAGACCGAGCGGAAAACTGCTAAATCAGAGGAGAAACGAGCCCGCAGAGAGTCCAAGAAAGTCTCTGCTGAGGATGATATCGATGCTATATTGGTATCTTTTTTGCAATTCTTTTCCGTCCGAACTTTTCTTCCTTCATTCTCAATGACGATGATCATTTTATTTTATTTTTGCTGATTTTATTAAGTACTACCTAGCTTAAAATGCGAAATTTGATTGTTTTTTGGTAATAAAAGAGTGATTTTGATTGAAAATTTGATACTCAGTTGAGAATACAAAAGGAGGAAGCTAAGAAGAAGGAAGTTCAGGTAGAAGAGAATGTTCCACGGCCATCTCCAAGATCAAATTGTTCGGTAATCTTGTTCTGAAATGCTTTTTGTTTTTTTCTGCTTAATTTGGGGTAACATTACTGATGTTTCTTTGGTTTTTTCTTTTTCCTTTTAAATTGTTCCATGCAATGTTTATTTTTAGTTGAATATCAATCCACTGAAGGAAACGGAGTTGATTTTATATGGCGGTGAATTCTACAATGGCCAAAAGGTTAGGTCTTCTTGTATTGATTTTATATTTAGCCTTACATACATTTGTTGAAAGCATTTATCTTCAAAATGTCCTAACCACAAGCAGATAATGCAATATTTGAATGCTGCTCTTCACGAGTGGAAGTTTCAATGTTGTTTAGAGGTCAATAAGTTGTTAAAGCTTTCTTGCATATTCTACGTGTGCTAGTTAGACCGATGTTGTGTTTGTGGAAACTAATGAGCAGGGATGCGTGGTTTGTAATAATTGCAGACATTTGTATATGGTGATCTTTATCGTTATGAGGTGGAAAAGCAAGAGTGGAAACTTATATCAAGCCCTAACAGTCCCCCGCCTCGCAGTGCTCATCAACTAGTTGCTTGGAAGAATTATCTGTACATTTTTGGTAAGAGATCACAAAGAACGTTTGATGTTGTAATATATTTTCCTTTGGTTTTGGTGGTGAGGAAGAAGGGTGAAAATATTTTATTTCAAAGTGTGATGCATGAGTATATTCTTGGACTTGTCAGTTTCTTTTTCTGACATTTATTACTTCTTTTTTGTCTATGAGTCAAGGTGGTGAATTTACATCTCCCAATCAAGAGCGCTTCCATCACTACAAGGCAATCAATTTATCTGCTTTTATTGATTGCTGGCTTTATAAGATTTGTTTCCTGAATATGAGATAAAAGGTGACATCCCCCAAGACAATACTATAGCCATTTGAATTTATTTATGCAGGACTTTTGGATGTTGGACTTGAAAACGAACCAATGGGAACAACTAAATTATAAAGGATGTCCCAGTCCACGTTCAGGGCATAGGATGGTAAGTATAAGCCTTTCTGTTTTTTATAATGATTAATGTGTAACACTGCTTAATGCACAAATATCTCTCCTTAAAAGATCTCTAAATGTCCTCTGCTTACTCTTGTATCTCTTCCATGTCTCTCCAATCAGCATACAAGTGTTGTAACTCTTCATTTCCCAATGCAAATTTGTAAAATACTTGATATGATGATATGCAGTAGCATATTTAAAACTGCATGTGAGATCCACAGAAACAGAAATTTGGGATACGGCTAACTAGGCATATCATGCACACAGCTTATTAAATTTAATCAGTTTCTGGATCTATGAAAGATACTAATGTCTTACTGCATATGCACTGATTCACTGGCAATCAGTCAGCCATATTCGTTTTAAAATAATACAGTAGTTTGAACCAATAGCTCATTTCAGAATAAAGATCATTGGGAGCAATTTGAACTGTTGTACTTGATCAACTTTAGTTTCTGGTAATTGTTAAATGATCATTTTTGTCTGATAAGCTCTTGGACGTGATTGACATGCACAGGGAGTCTTTCATTTCTTTCAAGTACATTTTACATGAATATTGCTTTTTGTATTCTTCCTGAAGCTCTTTTTTGTTTGTTTTCTTTTGATTTTTATGTGACTTAAAGTTTAGAATTTGAATGGAAGTGCTTATCCCTCAACCTCTGATCTCTTGCAGGTGTTATACAAGCACAAGATTATTGTTTTTGGTGGATTCTATGACACCCTTAGAGAAGTGAGGTTGTTTCTTAGGTCTTTGATCTATGTTCAAGTAAAGGTCGTAATAGAAGTTAGGGCTTCTTCTAAAAAAAATTTAAATAAATGATTTATTACTGTCAAATTGTGGTTTCCGAACGTGTGCCAGGCTCCTATTATCTTGAATTTGTTTTCCTGTTGCTAATTGAAGGTTCATTTGCTTCAGAAATTTCAACCTTGCTGGCAATTGGCTGTCTTAAGTTTTCCTTGATACATTTGATAATAGCTTTGTTGTTTTCTTTATGAGAAACCCAAAGATTAATACAGATAAGGTTTCTCATGAGGTGGTTTCTGGTCCATCCTAAAAACTGCTGTGCAAAAGAACGCCATATATAGCAAAACCTTATAGAGGTTGTAGACAAGATTGTTCTTTTTCTGGATTCAGATCTTGCTCTTAAATCGGCTCCCTTAGAGAAGCACAAGTTTCTGAAGGGTTAGATATAGAGAAGCAAAAGTTTCCGAAGGATTAGAAATAGATTTACCAAGGGAAGGCAGCTTTTGGAACTCTAGTGCTATGAATTTAAGTAGGAGGTTGGTGGCTTTTAAAGAAATGTCTTCTTTTCTCCTTTGCTTTTCTTTTTTCTTTTTTGTGGTATAAGTTGTTAGACCTGTGCAAAATAGTTCTAAAGTTGTTTGAAGTCTGCAAAATAGTTTGCCATTGTTTACAGGAAATAAGTGCTGTCATCTTTTTCACTTTACCCTTTTGTTCTTTTTAAAAGTTTGAGCACTCTCTCAGCTGGTATGCTTTGGTCTTAGAGTGTTAGATTTTCTTTAGCTGTTTGCAAGCATTTTTTTATGGTTTACTGTCCATGTCTTCACTCTGTTCCTTAGACCAGGTTCAAATGTCACAGGGTTCATTTTGCAAAGGAGCCTAGGTAAAGGCTAAAATTTCCTAGACTTGAGAACCAAGTATGCCACGAGGATGGCATGTACCTGGGTTTAGAGAGCATAATTCTTTCGATTTTACTTATTTGGATATATTTGAAAGCATGAGTTTTATCTGCTGGCATGGTGATTTTTACCATGCTGTTTTCTTTAAATATGTGAATACTGATGCCTTGGGTGTCTTAAATGGCAAATACACCCATTAGATTCTTATTGATGCATCTTGGATTAGGCCTTTTCCAAGTTACTGTCTTGCTACCTGGTTTTTATGATAGATTGACCGATCAAGATTGGTCTTTGGTTGAGAAGAAAGTTTGTATGGCAGATTAACCTATTAATATCTTCTTCATACGAAAATTCTTTTCTATATGCTCTTCGTCCATTAGTTTGGAATCCTAAATAACTTGGCTTTAGGGAGAGCATATGCATTATCTTCAATTAGAAATTGCTACATTCCTGAGTAGAATATGGTTTGAACTTTTGCAGCCCCTCTGGGACAGCCGGGAGGAAGAAGACTCTGTTTTGTGTCTTAGCAGCTGGAAAGTGCCAAGTTGTAGTTTACAAGGAAACAAAATTTGTTTCCCATTATGTGGGTTGATTTGAACAATATGACGACAAGGAAGTGTCTTTCTCTGGGAAGGAATTATCTGTGCAGTAGATTTTCTGCACTGCTCTTTAAGTGAGATCATGTGTCCACACTCCACAACACTCCTGCTCACTGTGCTGTGTGCATACACCTAAAATGGTTCTTTTTTTTATTTTTTTTTTTCTTCCGTTTTTCAGCCGAGAGAACTATGAAAGGATTGGAAAGTTTCATAAGGTGCTATCTGATGGTCTCATAGAAGGTGACCTGTAAAAATTGATGAATGGTCCCCCACTGCTAATGTTTCTGGAGATCAGTTGTCTTATACTATCTTTGTAGGATCCAATTCCTTCTCTCTCCGGACATTCTATCAGGGGAGCTTTGAGTGTCATAACTTTTAACCAACTGTTGATTAAAGAGCCAATAGTTAACTGTCTCCTCTACTTGGGCAAATATTCTTTGCAAGGAGACTTATGTTAAGATGTTTGCAGAGTTTTCGTCTCTGTGAAGACTTCAGCTTGAAAATATGAAAATGAAAATGAACCCAAGAAATGGAAAATGGCCATGCCGAGTCTTTTTGAAGAGCTATACTATCTGCCGTCTGGTCATCCTTTACCTTCTTAAAGAAAAGGATGCAGAGATTGCTGTGCTGCATATTAATGATGGAAATTCAACTTTATGTAAAGGCGTCCGATTTAGTATCAGATAACTTTTCTGAACAATCCTGTTCATTTCTGCTGCATTTATGTACAGATTGTTTTCTTCTTTAGGATTAATGTAGATTTCTTGATGTCATGAATGAAATTTCCAAGTGACTTGTCATTTGCAAAGTGGATGTTAAGTTGCAAATTTTCTCTCACCTAAATTAAATGACAAATTCTACTTTCTTTCAATTTCTGATCCATCTCATTTTTGTAGGTATTTCAATGATCTACATGTATTTGATCTGGACCAGTTTAAGGTGGAGTTACTAACTTAATTGCTTCGACTTATTATTTATCTAATATTCCAACACTAATAGATTGCTGTATTTGTAGTGGCAAGAAATAAAACCACGACCAGGATGCATGTGGCCGAGTGCCCGGAGTGGTTTCCAGTTTTTTGTTTACCAAGATGACGTGAGTGAATCTATTAAACTGACTGTGCATGTTTGACTTAATTATCTTTTTCCTCCTTTTGTATTGGTTTCTTTTGGAGGGCAAGAAGGAGAGGGAGAGAGCTTCATATACTCCTGGTATAAGGCTAGCTGTTTCAAATGTCACTTCAACAGTTTACTCCAAGACACATGTTATGATTGTAAACTGGTTAAAAGAGCCAGTGCATATATTCAATTATTTCTATAACTAAAGATTGATTTAAAAGACACTGTTGATCTGCTAGAAACTGCATGAGAAAGTTTATTCTAACTGTTTGACTATTCATCGGTTATGATGGACTTAGTGGTACAGACGGTAAAAGGTGAAGACACTATAAATTATCAAACATGGTTTTGAGAAGAAGGGGGAAACTAAAACTACTTAATGTTTACACTACATGGAAACAGTTGAAAAGCTGAGGAAAGTTTTATGTCACAGCAACAGCCATTGTTTTCTGGTTGATTGACTGAAAGTATTTTTTTTCAAAGGATCGCTGATTCTAGAGTCAAAAATTATTTGTATAAAATATTTCAGATTCATATGTGTATATTGAAGTTCTTATGGGGCAGGTTTTGTATGACTTAGCAATTCACTGTATGGTCGAAGAATACTGATGTGCAAATTGTTCAAAAGTTTTCCTATGCATTTCTCACACTTCATGCCTTTCCAGAAATGTATGATCTTTTGGTGAAGTTTGTCAAGTTGTAGGTGAAAGGCAAAATTCAAAACGAATGCTATTGTGGTTGTGCTAATATGATTTAGTCATTCGTGACTTTATAGCAGTTTCTATTGAGCCACTGGTAACTAACTACATAGTTTAAATGTTCTAGTGAAGGGAGAGTAAAGGGGGAAATGGAGAAGGATCAAGCATTGATTACCAAATGTGGTGAAAAATAATCAAAAGAAACAAAGAAAAAAAAGGAAATTGATACATGATTAAAATTTATATTTCAGTTATATCTTTTTTGTTTCGTCAACATGTTCAACTAAATTTCATATCCAGCTTTTTTCTCCTGGTCATTGTTTCATTCACCTGTGAGTTATGCTGTTGCATACTTTTTACAGTTAGCTTTCTTACCTTTATGCCCAGAAATTAGACTTTGGTGGGTCTCATGTGAATGTATTATTGTGGAATAGAGGAGTTTTTCTCCTTTTCATAATCATATTTTTTCAACATTTTAGATATATTTATATGGTGGCTACTCAAAGGAAGTTTCAGCAGACAAGAATAGCTCAGAACAAGGGATTGTTCACGCAGATGTGTGGTCCCTTGATCCAAGGACTTGGGAATGGAACAAGGTCAACAAGCTTGTAAATTGTAATGGTTTTCTCCATTTTTCGGTACATTGTTCTGTTTACATAAAAACAAGTGTTTCTCTATTCAAAGGTCAAAAAAAGTGGGATGCCACCAGGACCTCGTGCAGGTTTCTCGATGTGTGTCCACAAGAAACGGGCTTTGCTATTTGGGGGTGTAGTGGATATGGAAGTGCAAGGTATGTTTCCCTTTTATGTTCATCTTTTATTTCCTTTTTGTTAGATATATTTTCATTTACTCTATGGCTGACTTGTGACTATTATTTGACTTAGCCTCAAGGATTTGCTACTTCATATTATTTTTGCTGTATTGACATTTCTAAAAGGTCCTAGTTTGATTAACTTTTGGTTGTTCTCCAAACATATGCTGGTTTCCATGCTTCTACCCAAAAATAATAATAATAAATAAAAGAATATTACAAAAGCATTTGCTGAAAATTTCATATTATTCAAATTCTCACCTTCTCTCTTCCAAAGTAAATAATTTGAACTGAAGTCCTGATGAGGAACTTATTCAGCAGCATACCCCAATGAACTTTTGCAATTGCTTATACAATCTTAGAATTTATGTATGTGAAACCTCCATGTACTGAAAAAATGGAGTGAAAAAATGGAAGGTAGGTGAATATATATTTCCATCAAATTTATATTCTCTTGCTTGTTTTCTCCTCAAATCTCACATTGTCCACATCTCTCAAGCTGCTTGTGATACATGTTTTTTGGGATTTTAGAGAGAATGGTTAGGTCCAGCAACAAGTAATAGATATCAAACTTTCTGTCAACCAATGGTTTGGAATGATTACTATATACTACTCTTTATTACTCCTTGTCTGAAATTGAATGTCCCATTTTAACTTACACTAACTTTAAGAAAAAAGTATGACAGTTTATTTTTAACCTTACAATGTTGACTTTTTAGTAAAATTATAACTAATTTAGCAAATAGGACATTCAGTTCTTGAAAACTCAAAATGGAAATATGACATTTAAATTCCGGACAGAGCATTCCATATTCCTCACCATTCTGGCAAAGGGATTCTGTGCTCCCAACATTTCCTGCTCTTCTTTAATAAACCACCCCCTTCTAAGTCAGAAAAATGGGTTGGTCAAAAGGTGCTATCGCAATTATTACTGCTTAGATTTTACATCTCCCAAGATTTTGTTGTGTTTTCTCCTAGCTCTTTCTTGCTCTCATAGTTCAGCTTTTAGTGCTGTATCTATGCCACTTCAAGTAAAGAATAGAAGTGACAGAAATTAATTGAAGCAGTGATACTTTCGTGCCTCAAGTTAACTGATTTTAACCCTGGGAATGAGAATGGTTTCTGATACATAAAGACAGTTGTTCCGGGAATAAGTATTCTGCTTGTTTTATGGTTTGAATTAGCATAGAATACTGTAACTTCAAACATGTCTTAAGTAGAGGTGCAATTGAGCCCAGTCGAGCTTTTAAAAAAAATAATTTTTTAACATATTTTTAAAAGATATTATTTAATATTTATATCATTTTTTGTATTTAAATAAAATTATATAAAAATTAAAATCTGGCTCACAAGCTTAAGCTCAATTGGAGATGGCTTGAGACTCAACATGAGCTCGATTGTAGCTTGACTTGAGCTCGTAGTGATTCAAGCTCGAGCCGCTTGATCAGCTCGACTTGTTTGCACCCCTTGTCTTAAGAGTTTTGAGATCCTTTATGTGTTCTATTTTACTAGATACACATATTAAAAGGGGATGACAAGGTAACAGAATTTTCATGGCTTCTTTACATTTGTTTGCTATTGGCCACTATATTGATGATTGGAATGCATTAGTGTCTGATGTTGAACAATCAGAAGGACAGAATGAAATGCGTGACATAGAACTGACGGAAAATACTTTTGTCATCTTAAATATGTTGCCAAGAAGGTTCAATAATACTTTCAGATTAGATGACTTATATTATCTTGTTGTTGGATTAGCTTGAGTTATAGTCTTGTCTGCTTTTGCTTTATGTGCTTATTCTTTGCACTGCATCTCTACTTGCGAATATTTCTGACTCAATTTTCTCCTACAGGTGATATCATGATGAGTTTGTTTCTCAATGAACTATATGGCTTCCAATTGGACAATCATCGCTGGTATTGAATATATACATATATTGCTCAACATGGTCAAGTTAACTTCGGCAACCTCTGTCTTAAATTGCTCTAATTGAAGTATTATAGAATTGTTGGACATTTGTGTTTGAACATCTCAAGGATACAACTAGAAGACATCTGCTGGTGTGCGCATTTTATTAATTGACACACTTATAATGCAGTATAATTTCAAGTGGCAAAAATATTAGTCTATGAAATTTTGTTTGTATAAAATTGAATGCCATAATATATCTCCTAGAATGTGGCTTTCTAGTTGTTTTATTTTTTTACTAAAGTTCATATGGATTTCTTTGTACCTCTTGGAAGATTTTACATTTCTGGGTTTGTCTTCTTGGCTTCATAAACTAATGACATAATAAAATGTTGGATTCAGGTATCCTTTGGAGTTGAGGAAAGAGAAATCAACAAAAGTTAAGGTGCTGTGTAAGCCGTAATATTCCCCCCCGCCCGTTCTCTTTTTTCGTAATACTTGATAGTTTTGTGTTTATATTGTTCTCTCCTTCAGGGGCTATTTATGGTGTGAATTTCCCTTATGCTTTTGCTAGAAGCCAAAAGTTTTTTTTTCCCCTTTTCCATCTGTGTAAAATAATACAGTGATCACTTAGTCTGACAATGGATTCTCTATAAATTTACATTTGATTGGCTCTTGTGGGTAAACCTGGAAGTCAAAGAAGTTATTAATTTGGGCCTCTTATACCAACTTTGTCTGTATGACATGGTTCTCTATTTCTGCCTATATTTCACCGCTTTTGGGCCAAAGGAAATTGCCAAATTATGTGATCTTTCATCAACTCCTTTTCTAGTCCAATATCGTAGGTCAAATTTTAATTCTTTCTTTCCTGTCTTATCTCTCTATAGTAGTTTTGTCTATAAATTTTCTTATGACACTGTATTCCAGGAGAATCCTGAACATATCTGTATCTATTCAGATAGAAACCATATATATATTTGCACTTGAACAGATTTCAAGCCTATATACATGTTTATGTTGACATGGTTGATACCCTCTTTTTACTTCATATTTTTCCAAAACAACATTCAACACTCTGCTGAATATTATTTCTAAGAGCTCGGATTAAAATATCTGACTTTGCAGCAGAAGAAAAGGCAAGATGAGAAACCTAATGGAACATCACTTGACAGTGAGATGAATGATATGGAATCTGAGAAGTTTGTAGAAACTGATATTGAGAACATGGAGACCGATGAGGCCATTGACTCAGAAAGTGACATTACCGACATTTCTTTGCACATGAAGAAAAGTGTGAGTATCAATGCTGACATGATTAGTCAATCTGATAAAGGGACTATTGAACCAAGTCCGAGGTTTGTTGTGCAGAATTCTGAATTACCTGAGGTATGTCATTTTCTAAATCAAACTTTTTCTTTTGTTTATAAGTTTGTTCTTTAAAACTGTTTGAAACTCTTCTCCAGATAATGAAGCCTTGTGGACGCATTAATTCCTCTATGGTCGTGGGAAGAGATACACTGTATATCTATGGAGGGATGATGGAAATCAGGGATCGAGAAATTACCCTTGACGATTTATACACTCTTAATCTCAGCAAACTTGATGAGTGGAAGTGTCTTATTCCGGTTAGTCCTGTTTTACCTACTAGATTGCGACCACATACACATTTTGAATGTGTATGCACTGCTGCTTTACTAGACATATTTGCACTGATATACGTGTGTACAGTAGTATGTACTACTTCATATTATTTTCCTGAACTTAATCTGTCTTTCTCCTCGTAAAGTCTGTGCTTGTGCATCTATATCGCTTTGTAAAATTAGCAGGTTATATTAGATGTTTAGATGGTCGAGGATATGAGCCCCAAGGCAAATAATTTAACCTATTCTGCACTAGGGGAAAATGGGGTTATAATAGCTGACCTTTAGCATATTCTGCGCAGGCTTCTCAATCTGAATGGATTGAAGAATCAGAGAATGAGGATGAGGATGAAGAAGATGACATGGAAGATGAAGAAGATGACAGTGAAGATGACAGTGACGAGAATGATGACAAAGATGATGCAGAGGTATCACACTTGCTGATTCTAATAAGAATATGTAACTTCTTTCACCTCTGAGACGACATGAAACTCGATTCTCATCTGTTTTTGAAGGCTGCCAATGGTAGTACATCTGTAGAAATGGGAGATGCTGTTGCCATAATCAAGGGGGAAGGAAAGAATATGAGGAGGAAGGAGAAAAGGGCCAGAATAGAGCAAATTAGAGCAAGTCTTGGCCTTTCTGATTCTCAGAGAACCCCTATGGTACTCTCCTTTCCTTGGTGGTATTTCTTTCTCTCTTTTTTAACTAAAAGAAGTACAAAAATAGTTATCCCAAAGGAGAACTTAAATTACAAGTTTGTAAATCCGCTACTCTAGATAGGATTAAATTAACACAGAGCCCTAAAGGAGGGAGAACAAAAGAATCATCATGAACTCTTGAATTTCTCCAAAACCTAATTGAGGAGACCGTCACCCTAAACATAATGTGCCCAGGAATATCCATTAGAATGACCGAATTCCTTTGTAAGATTGAGATCAATCCAAGAACCAATATGCCAAGCATCAAAAAATTATCTAACAAAAGTAGGCTTCAAAATATTCTGCAAAATGATACAAACATCCTTGCAATCCCTTAATTTGATTGTAAGTAGAAGTACAAAAGTAGGCTACTGTTTCTTTAATCTAACTGTTGACTCTCAGTACTTGGGAATTCGTGTACACATGGCATACTCTTTTCCTAGCAGCTATTTTCCTAATCAAAGTCACTACTTTGCAAATACTCGGGAGGAAAATCTTGTGCATTTTTTCAACTTGAAGTGAATCCTATTTCTTTCTATACTTGAATAATTGATGTTCCACATCAAAGTTATGAAGTAGCTCCGGATGGGCATGAGATCAGCCTGGTTTTCTTCTAGCATTTGATTATGTAACTTCTCCCTCATTTTTTATTTTCTTCTTTATGGTTAGTTGATTTTCTATTACCATTTGATATAGCCAGGAGAATCTTTGAAGGACTTCTATAAGCGCACAAACATGTACTGGCAGATGGCCGCTTACGAACATACACAACACACTGGAAAGGTTTGCTTTTCTTTTCTAATGCTTGTAATATGATTTTCCTTTATCTAATTAAAGCTTGTTCCAAGTTCTCCACTGGTCTATGTATTTGTTTTACATTACTGTAGAAATTATTCATTTGGCATGCCTTTAGGGAGTTTTCATTTGCAGACTGGATGAGAAAAGAACCCAATAAAGAAAAAAGGAAGCAGGGAAAGTTTATCTTCCATCGGACTTGAAGGAGTTCTAGTTATCAGATAGGATGAATATTTTTTATTGTTTACTATGATGAATTGACAATAGGAAGGAAGATAATCTCACAAAGTAACGAAGATTGAAAAGGAAATTAAAATTCACATTTTTGTAATGCGAAACACTGACCAAATGGGCTTCATATTTAACTCAACTAAGAAATTGATATTTGTAGGTATCTTTCTCTCTAATGTCGATGTGTTAATATGAATTTATTTCTCTTATATCTATATGGTTCTTATTTACCATCTTATGCAATTAAAGGAACTTCGTAAGGATGGTTTTGATCTTGCTGAATCTCGGTACAAGGAGCTTAAACCAATCCTTGATGAGGTAAACTTTACGCTCTGTTTGGGCTGTCTTCTGCTCCTGCAGAAAAGCTATCAAAGTAACATCTTTCTTATTTGTCATGTGAAGTTGGCTGTCTTGGAGGTTGAACAAAAGGCAGAAGAAGAAGAAGCACCTGAAACAAGCTCAAAGAAAAGAGGTAGCAAGAACAAGCCCCTCGGATCCAAGTAATTGAGCTTTTCGCTTGCTTCAGACCACACATACCATTAGAACACAAGGACAACATAGGGTTCATTCTTGAGCAAGATTTTCTTGTCCAACAATTTTGTTAAACTTACTGTTCCATATTTTAGACCCTTGCATCATTTCGTTCCTTTTTGAATGGTAATCAAAACTCATATTGCTTCTAGGTTTAGTAACCTAAGTGGCATCCACTTCACTCCATGCAGAAGGGTGGGGAGTAAAAGGGGTAAAAGTGCAGGGTATACTTAGGAGTTTATAAGATGGAAGTATTCTAATTGGATATGTTGAAAGATGATGACAGACTTGGATAAGCATACATCCATTTCCTCTATAAGCTTACTTTAGCTAAAAGAGAGATTTTTTAGGTATATCAAAAAGATGGGAAGCAATACTTCAATTGGAATAGTTGAATTTGAATCCAGCTGTGTGTGGTTATCTAAGTTCATATATAAATTGCATAAAGTAAGAGCTTTTGGTTGGCCCAAAATCAACTTCTGATATTGACCTGAAGAAAAAGCAGTACAGTATAGTGCAAAGTAAATCTCTTTATAGACTGCGGCAATTATGGTCATTAGGATTGCATGTCATTTTAGTTAAGCCACACCAAGTGAAATAAGTAAATTAATGAGCACTAAATTAAAGAATTGTAGGAACCAATGGTGGGCTGCTGAACACTGGGGGTAAAATGAGTTAGTGGATTTAAAAAGATATTCTTGGTTGTCTTTTGCTTAGAGCTTTTATCTTTTTCTATAAGGAAAAAAAAACTCAAATATGTGTAGATTTCAATGCTTTTATGTATTGTAATAGGTGAATCTTCAACAAAAAACAATAATGGCATTGTGCCAATATTGAAAGTAGTCAAAATATTAAAAGCCAATGCAATTGGTAGCAAAATATAATTACCTAATTACCAGCTGTATACTAAGTTAACTGAGAGGAGAATGTTTATGGTACCCTCTCAGTATGTAACTGAACAATGCAAGATAACTTTCAACATATATCTCTTCAGGACATCCTAGTGAGTGGAGTGGCGAGTTTACCGACCATAGATTTCGAATTCGAATCTCATTAATATTTTTTTGGATAAGTGGAATATCGAAATATGTGAAAATTGATTCGAATATCGTTAAAAAATATATGTATTAAAAAAAACTTTTAATATATATATATATATTTATTTATATTTATATTTATACAGCTTGACTATATTGTATGACGTTAAACGATGTCATATTGCTACTGCAAAAAAAAAAAAAAAAATTGAAGGAAAGCTGCGTGAAACAGCAGTGATGACACACAGAGCAGAAAATGTATATATATATATGTTAATGCTACAATGAATATGGAACTCATTCCTACGTATAATTCACGTGAAGTAGTTGGTTTTGTGTTAACTATGTGAATATATACTTGAGCATGGAACAATCACAAGAAGTGAATTCTGTGCACTATAATAACTTATATGTATGTGTGTAGAGGGTAAAATATTTGTCTATAATTTCATTTTTAATGGAGCCTTTATAATTCTATGAAAATTCTAAGGTAGGCCTGGTAGATACTTCATATATGAACCTCTTCGTTCATATTAAATTACATCATTAAAATAATTAATAAGTACATGCATCTTTTATTTTGGATTCACTAATCTTAAATACTTGACTTGGTACAAATTATAGGGTCCATGGTTGTAGACTATGTTTTATCTCTTGGGCATATTTGCAATTGAATAGTGTCATAAACATCATGTCTTCGTCTTTTGCTCAGAGTTAAAACTCACTTTTGTCCATTGTTGATCATGCTTCATAGGCTTTGTTACTTAAAAAAATAAATAAATAAATAAAATGCTAACAATAAACGCATCTATCTGCTACGCCCCCGCCACCGGTCAATCACGACACCCACCGCCAGCATCACCGTCAACAACACCAAAAATAAGAAAAGGAAGCACCATTATATAGTTTCATGAAGGAAATATTGCTTCTAAAATCTAATCATCTCATGCATAGAAAAAGTACAAAGTTTATCATAAAATAAGTATAAATAAATAAATAAGTATATATATATATACAGGATTGCTATAAAATGCAACTGGCGGAGCGCAACTCCTAGCTGTATTGACCGCGTCTTTTGGCGTA
>JAOXNR010000029.1:15399838-15434102 GCA_028571225.1 Parsonsia alboflavescens
GGAGCAAAAATTCCGTTACGGTAACGGTTGGAGCGCGCCTTAGCAAATCCGTATATATATATATATATATATGTGGAGACATATAATTAGTGTGGTTTTAAATATTTTGAATTTATAAAAACCTTTATGTAGACTTATTCTTTTATATCCTAAAAGTACACGACATGGATTCTTTGAATTACTCCCTCCTTCATTATTTAAAGATCACTAATAGTTATTTTGTCAAAATTAAGAAAAAAAATATATATTTTTTTTTCTAAAATTCATCTATTTATAATTTTAATCAAAGTAACATTAGTAATTAAGGAAAGACATGGATAACATAGTAGAAAATCAATAAAATACTGATTAAACTAACAATAATAATTACTTATATTTAGTGATAATGAAAGTACAACTTTTTCTTTTATCTTAGCTATTCATACTTCCCTGCGACTCGTTTGCTCATGTTATGCCCTTATGTTTGAAGAATTGAGGTGTTATCCTTACTTGATTGACTTGAAACTTTTCACGTTTGGGGCCTCATAATATTAATATAAGTTTCATCTAATATAATTGAACTGTCTATGATTTATACCTTCATGAGTTGAGGAAATGTGGCCATCTACAATTTGTTGCACATTGGACACAACAAAACTTATAGCAAATCCATATCCAAATTAATATTTTATCGGTTGAAAATTGAATATCTCTATTACATTTTAAATTGGTTGAAAGTGAATATCATTCGTGGGGGGTCGGTCTAGACCGTAAGGAGCTAACAAAACCAGTCCAGCAAGGTGGATTGAGACTTCATGCAAGGCCTAATTCATTTAAATAAAAGTGGAGTCAAGCAAAATCCAGACTAGCATACTAGTCGAAAAAATCTACATATATAAATGTAATGCAAATTCTTATTAATAAAAGTATCTGAAAGCGCTCTTTAAAGAGATATGTGAGTATCAAGTGTTGTGTATGAGTTGTGAAGAAATAAAACTCAACAAATTAAAAGAAAGCAAGTAAAAATAATAATAACACGAAGAATTTGTTAATGCAGTTCAGCTAAGTCTACTTTTGCAAGATCTACTCCATGATTTAATCCACTGGCTCCAATGAATCCAAGACACAAGAGATATCTAAACTAAAACTATCACCACAACATTCTCTCCCCCTAGTTGATTGTTTATATTCTCAAACTCAAAGTTAATGGTTCACCGGACTGTCCTTGATGCTGTTTTCACCAAATTCTCATATTTCAATCTCTACTCAATTCATTCTAGGCTTTCTTCAATATATAGAAAAGATCTTCTAGATGACAACCTTCATAAGAGATTTTGAAAGTTGGAATTCCTCTAAAGGAAGTAGTCGTTGATGCCCTGATTTTCTGAACCATATTAAGATATCTTCCATTTATAAGAGGATACTCTTCTATTCAGAATTAAATGTTTCAATTTGACTGACACTCATTTTAATAAAAAAATTTGACTTTGTTCATTAATACACTACATTATCAATTTTCTTAATACATTTTTTACTAGTTTAGTAAATAAAACATTCAATTCCGGACAATCCAAAATAGAATATGGACCATTCATTTCCAGACCAAGGACGTATAATTTCTTTCCAAATGTAAAAAGCCTTTTTGAATAATCAAACAAATTGACAATCGCTTTTGAAATTCTAACGAACTTTTCCTTTGACATTTTGTTTGGCTGAAAACCTAATCTCTCAACCTTACTTCCCTGCAGCCAAAAGGTTTATGATAACCATAAAAATAAAATAATTTAAAAATTAATATAAATTCTAGAATTCCAAAAATAAGAGAAATTCAAATAACTTTCTAATTCCAAGTTATATTCCTAAAATAATCGAAATCCAATTCATGAGTCATATTTTTTGGTTAATATTAGAAAAACAAGATAAATCCATTTAAAACAGACATTTTTAATGCGCGCCCATGGCCTAATGGATAAGGCGCTTGACTTCTAATCAAGCGATTGTGGGTTCGAGTCCCACTGGGCGTGCGTTTGTGATATTTTTGTTTTTTGGTTCTTTTTTTTTTTTCCATAAAAAGACAAGTTTTTAGACTGTTATCGACTCTGATTTTTTAGTCTATTGTATTTTTATTTTTTTACCCAAAATAAGCAATAGATATTATCATCATATATAAGGATAATATTTTGTATGTATATTTAATTTTAATGATTTAGAAAATATTTATTTTGAATAAGTAAGAGGCACCCTCCTAATTCTACTATTTTTTAACATATCCCTCAGTAAGTTTTAAACTTAAAAACTTCAATATAAAACAAAAATTGCAGGCTGGTCATCATACATAAAACAAATAAAAAATTTAATAATGGTTTTTTAAAAATAAAATTTTTAAAATAAGAGAGAAAATTTTGAAAAAACTATCGTCAGAAAGCTTTTGCATTATAAACTTCTTTGGTTATTAAGAATTTACATATACAAATCAAAGGTTTCACTCATAATTGTATTAATGATAAAGATAAATTAATGAATTTCTAAAGTCAAATAAGCTCTTTAATCCCGTTTTTTTTTTTTAAAAAAAAAAGAAGTTAAAATGAGACATTTAATTATTGATTGAAGGTTACTGCTGGTTTCTAACTTAAAAGATGGTTAAAAGAATTTCAATCCAAATAACTATGAAATTTAATTAAAATATATTGACCTTTGACTAGAAATTTATTTCCCAATTGCAAAGGAGAACGAGTGAAAATCTATCAGAATCACTCTTAAATCGTATTCTACTTTCAAAATTCAAATCAAACCCACACTACCATTTGCTCACTCCCACGGAAACGAAGAAGAAGAGAATCACATGATCATCATATTGTTCGTATGCATTCATACTCACACAATCATATTAGAAAATCCGTTCTTCTTCCTTTTCTTTTGGGTTAATTAATCATTTGTATAAGGGAATCAAAATTTTCGTCTTTGAGTAGTATGGATTATCAACAACTTCCCTGTGCCATTTCTATGCAAGATTTCATCGATATTCTTGAATCAGCTATTTGTCGTGCCAATATGTTGTGAGTTCTCTCTGGGGTTTCATCAATTGGGGTACTTGTGATTTTATCAGAACTCAGAAACAGACTCTCTCTCTTTTTCTTCTTTCCTTTTTTGAGGGGGAGGGGGGAAGAATGGGGGATATGGGCTTAATGTGGTTTCGTGACAGAATTCTTTATTTTCCTGCTTAATGTGGTGGAGATCAATGAATAGATATAAAAACTTAAATCAATTGAACTGGCATGGAGAAATGTTGCATTACTTCATTAATTTGGAAGTGTATTGTGTGGTCTCTGCAGGGCGGCTTCTATTTCAGGAACCAGTGGCTGCGGTGGTCTGGGAATGAAATTAGACTACAATTGCTTGATGCCCATTGTCTTGTTTGTTCTTCAATGGATGGATTGGTCTTGCAAATGCTTACTTCCTGATTATCTAAATATCTTCCACATAGTTATCTATTTTAAGGTCTGTTCTCCATGGTTTTGGACTTTACTAAATACTTTCTATTTGTCTATTCTCCTCAAATTTGTTCCTTTTATGCCTTTCAGGTAACATCTGATGGTAAGGAAGTGTTCACCAAATATGGAAGGCGAGCATCCATTACACAATTTTATGGTATACATTCTTCTCTTCTCCACTTTTCTGGCACATTTATGTATTTCATTGGAAATTGGAGATACTTCTACTTGAAATGCTCCAAACATAAGATACTAATTAATTGGTGAATTTCACAAATTTTCATTACATTTTGCTCATCCTCTAGTGATGGGCCATGACTTTTCTCTCTGAATGTCACTATCCGCCTGTTAGGCTTAAAATAAAATTGTATCATTCGTCGAGGTGAGCTAAGTGTATAAAAAGCCTCCATCAACTTTAGTTCTTAGACATACCATTTGCTAATTTTGTAGAGGTTATACTACCATCACTTCAGTGTCTACATGATAGCTCATTGCTCCTAACCAAAGGCTGTGAAGATAAAGGGCATGGTGAAAAAATGGTTGTCAGGAAGGGAAGTACCAACAATAATGTGAAGGGTCATGATAAAGATAAGGAAAATGAAGGTGGGATATGCTTGGAACCTTGCACCAGAATGGTTTTACCAAACTGCTGCCAGAACTGGTAATCATGAAGCTTCATTCTGTTTTCAAGAGTGTCTCTTCTATTGTTTTGCCAAGTCCAAAATTGAATGTTTCTATTCCTATTTCAGATGGAGTATTACTATTTCATTAATGGCTTCATATATATCCTATCTTGAGCTGTCTCTCTTTTGAATTTTTGGTGCTGCTGTTTTGAAGGAATTCGAGATCTGCATCCTGTCCATTTTGCAGAGGAAGCCCTAAGCAATTAAATTCAGGAGATGTGGCTGATCAAGAATCACTCTTAAAAGAAGACATCCGGCGGTTGCATCTCTACATAAATGGTCTGCCTTCCTAGTTTCATCATGAACCTGATGCTCTACTATAATTACTTGGATTTGATCTCAATAAGCAAAAGCTAGTTACAGAGATAAGTCACAAAGCTTTTGTGTAGAATTGGAATTTTCTTCGCTGCATTGTTAGGGTTTTAATACTAGCTAGTAATTAATACTTCCTCCGTTCCTTTTTAGCTAATCGTTTTACCTAACCGATTTTATTTGAAAATAGAAATCACGTTACACTTTTTAAGGAGTATTTTTATTTCTCATCAAGTATGAAATGAAAATTTTCCAATCATAACCGTCTAATCATATTAAGTATTATTTATTATAAAGAGTATTTTAATTCAAGAAAAATATTAATTACTACAATAATTATTGCCTTGATTTGTGTTTCAAAACCTTAAATGACTTTTAAAAAAAAACAGAGGGAATAGCTAGGATGTGATCCTACATTTCATAAATATATATATTTATATCATGTGCGAAATCGCACATGGTATAAAGTGTAGCAAATGGAACTATAATGATTTTGTTAAATGAAACGATGTCGTTTAGGAGGAATGAAAATGAGGGGAAAAAAAATCCTCAATCCCACAAATGTTTTCTGCAGCTAGTCAAATCGGTAGCTGGTGGGGAGGGGTACATACATAAGCCTCAATTTCATTTTTTCATTCCTTTTTTTTCCCCTTTCCTTGATGTCGGAGGAGATCTGTTGTGAGTTTTGGAAGTGAAGAGTGGAATGGAGTTCATACATAAAGCTTCAATCTCTTTTTCTTTCCTTGATTACTGAAGAGATTTGTTGCATGAGTTTTGAAATTAGAACTCTATTTTGAGTCTTTAAAGTGGGAATCTTCCAACAAAATATAGGAAAGCACTTGTTGGAAATGGGGCACCAGGAACAATACATCCAGTGAAAATTTTGGAGCTTCAATTTTTTTGTTTCTTTCCTTGATGGTAGAGGAGATTTGTTGAATGAGGTTTGGAATTAGAACTCTATCTTGAGTTTTTGAGGTGGGAATCCTCCAATGAAAGATTTTGAGTCATTAACTTAAATCTTCGGCGGAGGCTGCAGCCTTGTCGACCGATCAGATGGGTATCAGATGGTTGTTCCAATTTTTTTGATTTTTTTTTTCCTTCTTGCCTCAACAGTGGCATTTTATTCAACAAAATTTAAACCCACAATCGTTACAGTTCCGTCTACCACACCTCATGTCATGTGCGATTTCGTACATGGTAGCAAAACTATATGCATATATAATACATAATAAGTCTACAGTACGCGATGGTGTTTTTCCTACAAACTCCATAATGGAGCTTACTTTTTATTTTTATTTTTTATTCCAAACAACATCGCTTTGAATAAGGTAGAAACCCAACAAAACATAAACGTTTTTGGGCGACTTCGAAGCTGGGGATTCCAGCTTCGTTCTGTGACGGGCAGAGAGAGCAGTACTGAACCTTTCAAAATTCCACTTGAACTGAGATTCCAAAGCCAAATCCCCAATCTTCACACTGCCTGGATTTGCCCAGCATCTCTAAATTTATTAGAATCATGAGCGATGGTTGCCGATTTACTCCATCAGCCATCCGGTCAGCCTTGATGACCACCGCAACCACAACTGATAATACCGGAGGTGAAATTAAAGAGTAGACCAATGTTACCGCTACACCTATGGACAGCCCACAACCAACCACTCAAATGCCGGTGTTGCTCAAGTCCTTCCCACCGATTCGTAACTTAGGGAGCTGGGCAAATCGAGGTCGGGTGAAGACTGGGGATTTGGCTTTGGAATCTCCGTGCAAGTGGAATTTTGGAAGGTTTAGTACTGCTCTCTCTACCAGTCACAGAACGGAGCTGGAATCCCCAGCTTTGAGGTCACCCAAAACGACCTTGTTTCGCTGGGTTTCTACCTTATCCAAAGCGACGTCGTTTAGAATAAACAAAATTTAAAAGCAAGTTCCTTTCACGGAGTGGGTAGTCGCGGTTTGTAGCAAGAGCACCATCGCATGCTGTACACTTACTCTCTACATATATATAGTAATATTAGTGTGTGTAATATTATATACACTAACAAATGCAACCGTTAGTCTACTAACGGTCAAAGTTAATGGTTAGTTGTTAAGGACAAAAAAATTCTTCTTTAAAAAATTGTTTTTTCAAATATCTTTTATAAACTAAACCCTAAAAGGATAAATTAAACTCTAGAAGTACTTGATTAAATTTTAATTAATTGTTTTTTTTTAAAAAAAGATAGATAACGGTTAGTTGACTAACGGTTGCACTTGTGAGTGTATGCAATATTACACATATTAACATTTTCGTGAATGTGTATATAAATATATATATATATATGGATTTACTACTGTGTGCGAGTTCGCACATAGCAATCATGTGTGAATATTTTTTTTAAAGGCTTTCATGTGAAACGATATCATTTTGGATTGGAAATTTTTTGAAAACTCAAGCATGAAACAACGGTGTTTCATGCCCTTGTTAAAAAAAAAATTGCAAAGCAGCATTGCAGCGTCCACTAGGAACAAGATCAAAAGCACAACACCCTTACCATCGGTGTTGGGGAGTGACGCTAGTGCTGGGGTGCATCGATGCTGAAGTGCTAGTACCCGATATCATCATCATCACTATTGATTTAGATCCAGTCATTGCTGTCAATTCAGATCTCGCCACCGGTGCTGGTTTCTATCGGTTCTCGACTCTACTGCGACGGTGTGCAACACTACCCATCGGCTCTACTTTGCGATGGTGCTCTCGCTACCCATCGGTTCAATGCTAGCACCGGTGGTTCTTAGTCGGTGTCGGTGTTGCTCTTCTTCGTTTCGCTCTGCTCAAAAAAAAATTTTTTCTTCAAAACCAACCTAAAAAGACATCGTTTCACATAAAAATCTTCAAAAAAAAAAAAAAAAATTTCGCACACAGCAACAAATAACTAATATATATGGAAATGCTATAGTGTGTTATGGAGCACAACTTATGATGTGCTCCACTTAAATCTCTAACGGTTAAAGTTAACAGTAAGTTATTAAAAAAAACTTCTATAAAAATTTATTTTTTCAAATATTTTTTTTATAAACTAAATCCTAAAAGGATAAACTAAACCCTATGGATATTTAATTAAATTTTATTTTATTTTTTTAAAAACAAAATACAGTTGGCAGTTAAGTTTGAGATTTAATTGGATCATTCCGTAACACTTTATAACATTTTCATATATATATAAATACAAGAATTTACTGGGAACGTTTTTCAAGAGCATAGAATGAAAAGTAAGTATTTTTTAATTAACAGTTTTCTTGTAAGTTATTTACCTGTTTGGTTCTTAAATATAATTGTATATTTGTTGTACAAAAATACTAGAGATTGTTACAGAACTCATCTTATGAAGTGCTCTAGTTAACACCTAATTTTAAAGTAAAATATTTTTTTGATAGAAATGTTCAGAAAATGTACTTTTCATGTGAAAAAGACCTAGAAGGTTGTATGTAAAATGTTAAAGGAGCCTTAATGACAAAACAGGAATAAAAAAAAAAAAGATTTGAACTTGTATGGTCAAGAAATAATTATTGTTTGACTAAATAGGATAAAAAAAAAAGTTAGTGGATGATAAAATATCGAAAATGTCCTCAATATTTTAAAATAAAATAAATTTTCTTGTAAAGATTATCGAAAAATGTACTTTTCCGATGAAAAGGATCTAAACATTCTTTCTATAAAAAGTTAGAGGACCGAGTAATTAAAAAAAAGACTTGGACTTACGTGATCAAGAAATAAAAATTATTGAACTAAATTGGAAGTTTTGCCAAAAAAATATATAAATGTATATACAATACAGATATCTTAAAAGTCAAAAATATTTGGGATTATATCCCATACCTTTATTAATTTAATCCAAAATATCGATGAAATCTTCAAAAGAACTAGTGATTTCATTCTTAATTTCTTTTCATTTATTGTTATTAATAATGTATAAAAAAATTTGACAATTTCATAGGCTTAAATTTAATGGCTCTTTTGATTTTCATAAGAAAAATTAAAAAAAATATTTTTTTGTCATAATATTTAATTCGTTATCTTCATTAATAATATTGTTAATAGTGGGATAATATTTGTTAGCAGAAAATTATCCTCTGAATTAACAAGATTATTATTAATGAAATATTAAATATGTTTATTTAAGAAATATAAATATTTGGCAAACACAACTTTTCTGAGTAGTACAGCAAATTAGTCATGGGTCCGTAAATTAGTCATTTTGTAATCTTAAATGTTATAGTGGGCAAAGTTATATCGTATAATTCTACCAGAATATCACGACATCAAATTATCAATTTCATTTCTCTTGAATAATAATAATAAAAATAAATAAATAAATAATAAGAAGAAGAATTTATGAAATATGTTTTTGTTCTATCTCCCTCAATGCGTCCTCTTAATTCAGCTCCATGAGTTGCATTTTGGTGCATTGGACAAGAGATCCAATTTTTAAATTTTATCTCTTTAACTTTCAAAAAGTGAGACAAAACTTTTTAAAATTCTCATGACTAAAGAGAAGTAAGAATTCTCTGAGTTGCATTGGACCTATTTTGATAGGCATTTCATCTCTCTACATTCAATGTCTCAATCTCATTTGAATAGGCATGAAGGGGAAAATGGAAATTCAACTAACATATTATTTTACAAAACTAATAAAAAGTACACCCCACTTTTGAATTTAAATTTTCCTATTTTTATTTTGAATTATTTGGAAATAAATGCTATATTTCCTAAATTAGTTAAAATTTTATTAAGAAATTGATACGGTTAAATTTAAAATGAACTAAATCAATTATTTTTTCTTAAGATTCGTATAAATTAAAATGAGACATTAAATTTTCAGATGGAGGGTGTATATAAATTTATTTGATATTTTGTGTCTATTACTAAAAATAAAAATTCTAAAGTACAATTGAATTCAATATTTATCAAACACAAAAACTTAGAGATTTGTTTTTTCCCCTTTGGCAAATACGAAAATTTAGGATTCAAACTCAAAATAGTTGCAAACTTACCCAAATCAAAATATTCATGGAAATTTTGAATCTTTTATTGCAAGTTTGGGCGTTATTAGTTATTGCTTTAGTAATAAAACATTAATTAATAAAAAAAAATTCAAAGCCTCTAATTATTATTTTTTGGTATATTTTATATACTTCATCCATTACTGTATATAAATCATTTGGATTAACTTCATTTATTATTAAGTATAATTTATTATAATTAGTTTATTAGGTACTC
Source organism: Parsonsia alboflavescens (assembly GCA_028571225.1). Taxonomy (NCBI): domain Eukaryota; kingdom Viridiplantae; phylum Streptophyta; class Magnoliopsida; order Gentianales; family Apocynaceae; genus Parsonsia; species Parsonsia alboflavescens. Next base: position 15,409,558 of record JAOXNR010000029.1, read on the forward strand.
TGTTCATTTTTTATCAATATTATTCATGTATCTCTTTTTTTTTTTCCCTAGTCAAATAAGTTTATTTAGAATCAGAACCTTAATTTTTAAAAAATATTGACTAATAATTTATAAATCGTAACAAAAAAAATATTAAATTTTAAAATTATAAATCAAAGCCCGAAATTTTCTTAATTTTGTTAAAGACCCCGTTAAATTATTAATTGTGTAACAGAGATGCACACAAACCTTAATAGAAAAGTTCGGTAGCCCAGTCTTGGTTCCATAGACAGCGTGCGTGACCATGAGAAATATTGAAAGGGAAATATATACCAAATTAGTTGTATTGGAACTAACTTCCGGTAAATGGTGGACAAATGTCTCATACATACATTACATTATTTTTTATGCGGGCATGATTTTCGAGATGATTGATCCGAGTTTGGATTGGGTTCAAATTTGATCGAGTGATTCGGAGTGATCTAACGATCAAAAGTCACAGCTATGTCATGATGCAAGGTGTTTTTCGGCTATCCAGAATGATTTTGATGGAATTTTAAATATTTTTTTATTTTTAATGACATTGTAATAATTTTTTAATTTTGAAATAACAGTTTCATAATTTACTGTTTTATAGGTATATTTTTACAATTTCTTTTCTTTTCGATTCCGATTAGATTTAGAATTTATTTTTGACTTTGAATAATTCATTTCTCATTATTTTGGAAGGCTTTTATTAATTAAAAATTTTCTGACTTCCCGAAAACTCCTATGTTTACACAATTTTTTCTAACTTTTCTTTGTTTAGTTATTCTTTTCTGACACTTTTCTTGCGTCAGTTTCCTTCGGTGGTGCTCGTCCCACTGTCTTCAGTGCCTCCCCTTTGGCACCATCTATCTTTACTTCTCTGCTTCCAATTTCAGTCAGCACTTGCAGGTCTTGGATCAAGGTGGTTTTGGGTCTTGAATTCTGTTCTCTAATGGCTACTCCCTGTAATGTGAACAGTAGAGGTGGTAATTGTTGCCTAGGGGTTGGGGCTTCGTCACAGGGCCCGAATCAACTTCAGCTTCCCCCCTCTAGACTCCATTTTTCTAGCTTTTCTTCTTCTGTTAATGGTTGGAGGCCCAGAAGATCTTCATTTGTTAGAATCAGGTATCTTTTTAATTCAAGAAACAAAAGTAATCCAAGGAAATAAATTTTATTTGTTGTTGTTTTCAACTTTTGATGTTGTTGTATTACGGTAATGATGATGAATTGGGATAAAGCTTAATTTTGAAACTATTTGTGATTTTTCACTCTTTTTTGAAAACCCTTCTGGGTAAAGGTGCTCGTAATGCTCCTGACTACTGAAAGTCACTTCTTTTTGGGTTTTAGATTACCTGCCTTTAAAAAGTAGATATTAATGAGATATGCGTTTCGTCAATAATATTAGTTCAATGTCATGAGAACAAGGAATGCATGGCATGGAATTTATTTTGAAGTTAATGATGCTTACACTAATGCTTAACATTCTCTTGTACCGGAAAACATTAATTAATGAATAGGGGTTTTTATGGATAATCTAGCTTGAATTATCCCCAAGTGCAGATGCCAATCAACAAGCACAGATGAAACCAAAAGAAAAATGAATATATTTGACAACGCTAGCAACCTCCTTACAAATCTCTTGAGTGGGGGAAGAATAGGGTCAATGCCAATGGCTGAAGGTGCAGTTTCTGATCTGTTTAATCGGCCACTCTTTTTCTCATTGTACGATTGGTTCTTAGAGGTACTTGCTTAACACAGTTTATTACAATATGCTTTGTGTGGGGTAACTATCTAATAAGTGATTATTGTTTTACATTATTACTTGATGTTGTGATTCTGCACTGTCATTCTGCTAGTTTCCTGCCTGAGTATTGGTCAGCATTCCATATCAGAAGGTGGAGAATTTCAGATAACGATAAATCAGTTATCCATTCACTCACATCAATTGGAAACAAAGTTACTTTACTTTTAGTTTCCTTTCCTATTTTGACTTGATTTCCTTTATTGGGCAGCATGGAGCTGTTTACAAACTTGCTTTTGGGCCAAAAGCCTTTGTTGTTGTATCGGATCCTATTGTTGCAAGACACATTCTCCGTGAAAATGCATTTTCTTATGACAAGGTATGTAGGATTTCCTCCCTGCACCTCTCTAAAACACACATACAAACACAGACATGTGTGCACACCTAATTTGCATTTTGTTTCTGAGGGTGTCTAGACATTTGTGTTTACAGATGCAATTATTCATTACCATTTCATGTGATATTGCTGTCTTGATGAAATTACTATGCATTAGAACTTAAAAGAATTAAGCTTCATGGCTAAGGCTGCAAAAGGAAATTTCATGTTGGTGATAGGAAGTTTTTCTTACTTAGGGGATGTTTAAGACTGCAAAAAGAAATTGCATTTATGGTTTGTCTTGTTGTGTCATCTCTTAAGAATTGCTTTTAGTATTTGTTTTAAAGTAAGTGAACCAATTTTTTCCTAACTTTTTTCTTTTAGCAAACCTATTCTACCAATTTTGTGCTTCTTTTCTCACTAATTTTATGTCAAAGAGTTTTCTCTTCGAAGAAAGAACTCTTGACAAACATGACTTAATTCAAGATAAAAGTTCAGAGAAATTAACTGCAACTTCTTGTGTTGGGAGACCTGTGATTATTTACTTCAACCACCTTCCATGTTATTAATTTTCTCGTTATTCCTATATAGAAATCCCCTGAATGTTGCTTGACTAGTTAATGTACCAAAGAAGGCACATAAGTTTTTCCTTTAAGCTATTGAGAATTTTACAACATACTCAAATAAAAGAAAATTTCAACATCTAGGTAATTTTGCTGCTTATTTTTTCGTAAGTTGTACTATACAATGCTGATATTCTTCTAGGGACTTCTTGCTGAAATTCTAGAACCAATCATGGGAAAAGGGCTAATACCTGCTGACCTTGACACTTGGAAACAAAGGAGAAGAGGTTAGCCTGCACGTACTTTCAGTTTACTTAATAAGTTTGGCTGTTACTAGCCAGGCCTGCAATTCTTTGGGAATCAGAATACAATATATGAGCAATTAGCTGCCTATGAATTTTCTTGTAAGAATGGTTTTGGTTTGCCTCTTCCTTCATGGATGCTTTTGTCAAGGTGCAAATCCCTATTTTCTTAGACAGTTTTGAGATGTAAAATGCATAAGCTAGGAAGCATAAAAATGTTTGGACATGGCTCTCTCTCTCTCTCTCTCTCTCTCTCTCTTTCCATTTGGCTTTCCAAAGAGATGCACCTACATAGCTGCAAATAAAAGAAGTGAATGCCATCAGTATGTATGTTTCAAAATATATGCTGAGTTTTTCATGCATGATAATGTAATATTTCTCAGGAACATAAAATCAATAAATGCATTATGGCACTCAATTTTTATTAGCATTTGACGAAGATTACATCTTATAGCTAGTGATAGATTTGAAACATGCACCAAAACTGTAAATTATGCCAAAAAATAGAAAAAACACAATTGACTAAAATTAGAAATATGTTCTGATTGACATCCTAATTGTATCATCTCATCTGAAGCATGTCTGAGAATGCTAGAAGATCATAATTGTTTACGACTTCTGTAATGCAGACATGTGGCTATTTTTGGATTTTCCTTCTTAGCATAAGTGATGGAAGGTCTATTTGTGCCCATATTTCATGCTTAGCAAATATATATTTGAAAATGAGTCTTATACTTTGCTAAGATGTAACCTGTTAGACTATACAAATATAAATTTCACTTACCTACAGTAAAGTAAATATTTATATTTTAACAGGTATTATACTTCACTGAATCCAAGCAAAATTATAACCTTCCCATATCTCGCCATCATTCAACTCTATTAAATGCAATATATGGTTAATTGCTTTGATTATACAGTCATTACTCCTGGGTTTCACGCATTATACTTGGAAGCTATGGTCAAAGTATTCACTGACTGCTCTGAGAGAACAATATCAAAACTCGAAAAGCTTCTTGAAGAAGAAGAGACAAAAGGAGGGAAGACAATTGAGTTGGATCTTGAAGCAGAATTTTCCAGCTTAGCACTAGATATTATTGGGCTTGGAGTTTTCAATTATGACTTTGGTTCTGTTACCAAAGAATCTCCAGTGATTAAGGCAAACCCCAATTGCTGCTCTTCTATCTCTTTGTTTTTCAGTCTGTCTGTCTCCCTCTATCACACACACAATTTGCTCTCTCTTCAAATGTTACTTTTCTACTCATGGTTATCCTGGCTTTATGTGCTTTCAGTTCCAACACTACTCATTCTAGATTTTATAATATATTCTTCTTATGGAAGAGATTATGGTGTTAATAATTCATAAATGCCTCCTTCTATGTGTTTTGCTTGATACTTCACCTGCCTCTTTGAAGAGGTTCTCATATAGCTCTTTTAACAGGAGCTTTCAACAATTTTCTTTACTGCATGGACTACGGGAGATGCACTTCTATGCTTTTGATATAATCTTTTACCTTTACACACATACTTTGGCTATTTGTTTCTTTTCCTTGTTTCATGGCCAAAAGATTTTATTCTCCAGTAAGTAATCATCTGGAAACTTGTATCTCCTTATTTGAGACTTTATCTTTGTCTCTCTTTTCTCATAGATTCATTTGCTCTTCCAATTTCTCTCTTGATCCATCTATCTTTATGTGTGTTCACTCATTGGTTTCTGTAAGAAATTCTTATATCAATTAGAATTAAAGGGCATCAGAAAGCAATTTTGATAAATTTCTGTTCATTTGTTTAAGTTATTCTGTGGATAGCTGTTTGTACATTGTGGGCATTAGTCATTATTGAGATTTTTCAATCTACGTAGGGCTAAAGTAAGCAGGAATATCTTTCTGCAAGACCAAAATGTGCCTTTGCTCAATGACAGTTTCCCTACGATAATTTTCTGTAACAATGCATGATTTAACTCAGTTGAGAGTCCTGAGATAAACAAAAAATGTAAACCTTCTCAATTTTTTACCAGCAACCCTTCTGTTCTTCAAAAGCTTTTGCTGGCCGTAGCATGTGTCTTGCCTCCCTCATTTCCTGCAACTACAAGTTTTTTCAAACTTTGATCCTTTTTGAGGCTCATTACTCCATGATTATTTTTTGCAGTTTCAGAATTTAACTAGTATAAAAATCGTCTTTCTCATCGTTTCCTTTAGTTTTAGCTATAATGGTGTTAGAATTTGCCCTTTAGATATTCTGCATGTATTTGCAGGCTGTATATGGTACTCTCTTTGAAGCTGAGCATCGATCCACTTTCTATATTCCTTACTGGAATTTTCCTCTAGTTAGATGGCTAGTCCCAAGGCAGCGAAAGTTCCAGATGGACCTCAAGATAATTAATGATTGTCTTGATGCTCTTATCAAAAATGCGAAAGAGACCAGACAGGTTAGATACTGATATCTGGACCAAAGAACTGTTTTAGCTATTAGAGATTTTCTTTGAGCAAGATCACAGGGGAAACCTATGTTTTCCTTATTTCTGATTACTATAACTTGTTCAACCTCTTCAATGGTAGTAACGTAGCTTCAGGGATTTGCTTTGCCATTAGAACATTTCCTCTTCTCTTTATGACTGCAGTTTAATATGTCAAACTTATCGTGGACTTTTCAGGATGGTTAAGATGGACATATCTTCTGTATTCCTTTATCATTTTTCAAAGTACTTTGGTTTATATATTTAAGGAAAAATATTTCGTGTAGCCACTTAATTAGTTCATGTGAGGTCAAAGTATTCTTACTTTACTGGATCAAATATGGTATTCTACCCCCCTGTCAACTGCCAATTTATTTAGTTAAAATATCTGACCCTATTTGATGCTTCAGTTCCTTAGAGCACATACTTCTTTGATTTATATTTCGTAATCTGGTAAAGTTTTATTTGTAGACCTATTCTGAAAATAAATATGTTGGGAATTTGTCCTGCTATATGACCAAATTTACAAAGTCATCTTTTGGTTGTCCAAGAGTGTCATGAGATAAGGTTTAGTTTTTCCTGATAACCAAAATTCTCATTAAAAGTACAGAGGAGTGGGCCTTTGTTCCTGATATTACAATAAAGAGACTTGCAAGTATTGGAAATTAACCAAAAGACAAACGTTTCTATTGTGTTGCCTAAATAGAAAGGGGGGGGGGGGTTAAACGAAGAAATATGATATATCCCGTTGAGCATGGAATTCAATGTTGCCTTTCAAATTCAAATACACAAGCACATGCTCCCAGATGCACAGTTTTGGAACTAGAAGAAGAACAAAGGGTTTTCAAGAAGTGGATTGGTTGTGCTGGAATTAGTCATGTTCTTGATTTGGAAAACCAAATTTTTGTCTCCCAATAGAGCATGAGGATGACCATTGGATTTTAATCTATTTGTGTCTCTTTAGCCAGTTAGTTTGATTAATTTAAACTACATGTTTTGTGCTGCTCAAAATTCTGGCACAGGAAACAGATGTTGAGCTATTGCAGCAAAGGGACTACTTAAATATTAAGGTAAAAATACTTGTGCTCATATCATATCAAGTACCTTATATCTCTACGTGATAAACAGTCATAGTGGTGCAAATTCACAGGATGCAAGTCTCTTACGTTTTCTGGTCGATATGAGGGGAGTTGATGTTGATGATGGTCAGGTAAATTATCTAAGACCCAGTCTCAACCACAAAATGCGGAGAGTAAAGTTAATGCTTCTTAATGTGTAGCAATATATAGTTTCAAGAATAAATGCCCAAAAAAATTGCATTCGAAAACCATACATATGGAGTGAAATTTGTCATACATAGATGCCAAAGCTACAAGTAATTTATCATATCCATATTTTGATTGAGGTATGAATTGTTCTATGTAAAATAACGAGACCTCAGATTTTTATTGAAGACCATTTGCTCCAAGGAAGAGATAACTGTTTAGCAAACAAGAAGTAGTTCAGAAAATTTTTATGCCTTGCCTATTTTACAAAGGTTTCATTTCATGATTTCTATTGTTTCAATTGACCAGCTGCGGGATGATCTAATGACAATGCTCATTGCTGGCCATGAGACAACAGCAGCTGTGCTGACATGGGCTATTTTTCTTCTTGCACAAGTTTGTTCCTTTCCACTAGAGTTCATTTGCTTCTTGAATATCATATTAAATTAGGTATAGATTGGTTATTCTTCATTAATGAATTTTGAGCATGTTCAGTCTATGATATAGCTTGTTATTTGCAGCATCCCTCCAAAATGAAGAAAGCTCAGGCTGAGATTGATTTAGTGCTTGCTGAGGAGAGGATTACCTTTGCATCACTGAAGAAACTGGAGTAGGTCATAAAGCCCTGTGAACTTCTGTTATTTAAGTTTTTCTTCTTCTTTTTTCCCCCTCCATTTTTCACCCCTCAGAAGTTGTTTTCTGCTCATCCCATTGTTGCATGTTCTGGTAGCTTTTCTTCTGCTAATGCCAGTGTTTTCCAGTGTTTAGATTGTTTTATCATGTCAAACTGGCTAATGAAAAAGTTTAGAAATTTCTACAATCTAAGGGTGCACAAAGATAGCAAGATATCTTTTAAGTCTAAGGGACTCGAATTTAAGCTTGTGTTGATTTGACATGAATAGATAGGAAGAAGTAAAAAAGATATATAAAAAACACACTAGACATATATACTCTGTTTCAGATGAAGGATTAAACATGGTGATAAAATTAGTCTAAAGTAGAGTAAATCATCAGATGAGGATGCTTTCTATGTTTGCCTAATGTACACTTCTGATTTTATTTTATTATCTTTAAGGTTCTCTTTCTAAGGGTAATACTTAAATTTCTATCCAATTGTTATCTTCTTTCCTCTTTTGGATGCATATTGTTATTCATGGCTTATAGATGTGAAAGTTTGGCTATGGATATCATGATCCATAGACTTGCTATTCTGAAATTTTAATTTGAATGACGCCCTTCGTAGGCTTTGAAGAATTATATGTAACTTTTCCACGTCTATCAAATCAATCCAATTGAATTATTTTATGCTTCCATTGCTAGCCAATTTCTCTTTCCGTATATGCTGAATCTGCTTATTATTTCTTTTCTGCAAATGATAAGAGAATACATTTTGGATTTCTATTTATACATGGTTTCTCATGAACAGGTACTTGAGACTTATAGTGGTAGAGGCTCTACGCTTATATCCTCAGCCTCCATTACTTATTAGACGTGCTCTAAAATCTGATAATTTACCCGGTAAGTTTTATTTTTTGGACATTAACTGAACAATAAAGTGTTCTGAAACGTGGATCATATTTTTTGAAAAAAATAAATATTAACAAATTGTTGACATGTTTTAGTTTAAAAATCTTGAATATGCATGAAAACCACTTGTCTAGCATTGTTTTTTTCCCCTCCAGATCTCCGACTTCTTTCATTACAACAAAGTTCTAGATGCTTGGTAGGGACACACATCTCATTTTCTCCTGCATCCATTAAGCCCATATAAATCACCAATTCTAACCCCACCCCCCTGCACAAAAAGAAAAGAAAAAAATTCCCCACCTTTTGGTATATAGAATTTGCATATCACCCATGAAACTAAACTGTTATTCAATTTGAGATTCCGTCATATTCCTTTTATTGGAGAAAGTCTATCCAAATAAATTTTTAGATCAGTTTCTGAAGAAAAAAAAATTGGTCAGAAAACTTCATTTCTAACTTCATCTTTGTCATCCTAACCTGTTTTCAACAATTTAGGCATGCAATGTATCTTCCTTATCATAAAAATGCCTTAGTTCAACAAACCACTGGTTAAGCAAGTTTCTTAGTTGGTGATTTTGTGATATGCCTTTTTTGTTCATATAAGAATAGGTTCAGCAACTTCTATGTGATTGAAAGTTCTTATTTACTTGGCAGGAGGTTATAAAGGCAATGAAAATGGATACGCAATCCCAGCTGGCACTGATATTTTTGTTTCAGTGAGTGCTTCATTCTCCTGCCTTTTCTTTTCAAGTTCTTTAGCATATTTACATTGTTATGGTCATGGATACCTCAAAAAGTATGGGATTAACTAGTTGTTTTAGTTTGAAGGTAAAAAATCAATTATTCTTCAGTATTGATTCTCTTGAACTTTCTAGGATTTGGTCCAAAAATAAGCTATTACGACTGTTTACATCCAACTTTTGGACAAGTTAACACGCTGGAAGATTACAAATTGGAAAATTTCTGTATGATCTTTATTCTTGAAGAGCTATCTGATCGTTTTCTATGAAATTGGTCCAATAGGTATATAATCTCCACAGATCTCCCTACTTTTGGGATAATGCAAATGAATTTGAACCGGAAAGGTTTCTGGTGAAGAAAGATAGTCAAAGCATTGAAGGATGGGATGGATTTGATCCATCCCGAAGTCCTGGAGCATTGTACCCAAACGAGGTCCTTTCCTGATAGTCTTCTTTTCAAAAGTCATCCTTGTCTTTTAGCTTTATTAATGAATTTACTTGATAATATTTATTGTTGTTATTGTCAGATTATATCAGATTTCGCCTTCTTGCCTTTCGGCGGAGGACCAAGGAAATGTGTTGGAGACCAGTTTGCACTTATGGAATCAACCATAGCATTGGCAATGTTATTGCAGAAGTTTGATGTGGAGCTGAAGGGACCACCAGAAGCCGTAGAACTTGTTACCGGAGCTACCATCCATACAAAAAATGGATTGTGGTGCAGATTGAAGAAGAGGGAAAGCTCTCGGGTGAAATCCTCCTTTGAAGAGGTTGGAACCTTTTGAAAATAGAATTTTGCTTTCATCCCTTGTAAGCATCGTGGTTAATCACTTAGAGCATGACATTATGGTCTGAACTATATTTCAACCCGACAACATTCTGTTCTTTAAATCACGTTGTAATTGTAATCCATTTTGCCAGAATAATGCAATAGAGTCGTTCAGGGATTTGGTTCAGGAAACGAAATTGGCTTTCCTGGAAATTATTGTTTTCTGGTTTGTAATGAGAAGGGTAGTGGAAAGCATAATCCAAGAATTTGTTGCGTGATAACCATGGAGAATGGATGTGAAAAAGGAGCTTACTACAGCACTTCCTGAAAGCAGCAAGATTGACCTTTTCTTGGTGGTTTCTTGGCTTTTGTATTGGAGCTAATGTTTTAAAAATCAGATTCGACGTCAAATCAGAAAAGTTATTGGTTCATAATTTAATAGTTCAATTGTAATTGAATCGTAATTAAATCAGTAATAGTATATAAAAAATAAAAATTACATTTCTTATCGATATATATATATATATATATATATATTTTTGTCAATAATATAAGATATAATAATTTTATAATATAATAATATTGAAATTTATAGATATGATATCAATTTTTTTTATAATTAATAACTATAAGTTCTATCTTATATGGATTTAAAAATGATAATTTTTAGTATGGGTAAAGTTTGAAGATTATAAGATATTTTATTTATTTATTAATATTTAATAATAAAGTATATTTTGAGTAAATATGTTGATTTTAAAATAACTAGATGAGTAAATTTATAATTTCATTATAGAATGATTTAATATTATAGTATATTTAATTTGTTTTGTTGAACTTTGGCCCTAATTTAAATTTTTTGAAAAATTGATCAGTTTAGCATTAGAGTGTCTGGTTCATCAATTTACTAATCCAATCGATCGATCTATATCCATTTTTAATTTAAAGAACGATTTTGATAAAAAAAACAATTCAATATTTCTTTTGAATCGATTTGATGAATGATTCACAATCTGATTGGTTTTACTTACCGATCGATCCGATTAAAAAACGGTGGAAATTATATATCAATTCTGATTTAAAAGTTGGTATTATTTCGAAGTAGTGACGGCCAATATATAAAAGTTAAAAGAGAAGTCATGCATGGTTCTTGGAATCCCTATTAGTTATTTGCATGTGCAGTCGGATACTCTTAATTGTAATATAATATTAGCATATAAATATATAATAAAATATTTGAAGTATGATACTCATCTAGACAAGAATGAACTTAAATATTCATTATCAATTTGAAACATTTATTTTGACCTAACGAAAATAGTTATCAAGTAGTTGACCATAAACACTATCAGGTCCATAATTTCGTTTCAGATCCAAAGATCCAAAATGTGATAATTGGTACGAAAGCATGATTTGGGCCAAATTGAGGTACCTTTCAATTTAGCGATCAAAGAGGAATAAAACCTGTTGTAGAAATAATATATGTTAATACGAATAAAATTGGATTGGCGTAAAGAAGTGGAAAAAAAAAAAAAGTTTCTTTGGAAGGTGGATAAAGAGGCAAACAATATCCAAATAGATATGAATAAATCTAACAAATTTAACTAAATGTTTATCTATTTATCTACAGTTTATTTATATTTCTATATAATAAATAATTTAAAGATCTGATGAACAATTATTTATCCATATTTGTAATTTTTTTTATATCTGTATTTAATTATACATTTCTGCTAGTCCAATAATATGTTTTGCTTCACTCCTTTATTTATGAGTTTAATTTTTATTTTAGTTTCCTCAATTTCATTTTTTTTTTCATATTTACCATTTTTTAATATTAATCCAGAATTTTATTTTGATCATGTAACTTTTCAAATTTACTTATCTTTTTTTTTCTTTATTCTTATAAAATATAATTAAATAATGAATATAGAATGAGTAAATTATTTAATTATATTTAGTAATTACTGTTGTTTATTAAATTAAATAGAAGATGAACTTTTTAGTTGAATATGAATATTGGACTAAATTTGTTGCATTAGGGAAACAAATAGTTGTAATTTTCCTAATTTATTTTTTCATGTTTTGCTAGTATATATATATATATATATATATATATGTGGTTATTCTTTTAAAGAAAATAAATTTTCATCCATTGTATTATGAAATAACATGAAAAATGATTGTTTCTTTCTAGTTTCTATAATTCATTTTTTATTTTTAAAATTTTCAATAAATAGATTCAATAAATGAATAATTGATGATTTTTCAAATTTATGGACTTTTTAATAAATTAATATCATGAATTATTCGTTTTTTAAGTCTAAACAACAAATGTAAGATGAGATCTATGTAATGTACTGGAAACTTTTGAAATATCAATATATATCGTATCGAATCAAAAGATTAAAAGATTCCCATCCAACATTCGTCTCGCTTTCTGCTTTCACAGTTTTCTTGACGCCGGTTGCCGCTTTGCCACTTGCCCTGTGTTTGTCTATGAACAGCCACCTATCTTCCGGCAGGCTTCAATCACTGTACGTATCTTGTTTAACGCTAGCAGACTGTGGCAATAATGAGGACCTTAAGATTCCTTTGATAGCGCCGACAACTTTAGATATGTAGTTCAAATGTATTTGCACTCTTTGCGTAAATCTTTGGATCAATTAAACCCCATATCGCTTGCATTCTTTAGACAATTCGTTTTCGAAACAATTCTTAGCGTAAGAGATGTGTTTGGTCTGAGGATTTTAGCTTAATAGTAAAAGCTGGTACTGGCATCCCAGTTAAAGCAAAATTTGTTGGCATTTGTGCCTTTGATTAGCTGATGTATCTATATTTGATATTTCCAATAGAATCCTTGAAACTAGTGATGCTTGCTGAAATTCGGATTTGTCAAAGATACCAATTTATCATTTCTAAGTTTATATCAACCATGAAGTTCCCCAGGATCTCTCTTTCATGGTCATTGGTTTTCTGATATCCATTTCTTTAAAAAAAAAAATTTATTTGGTGGTTGCTGTGAACTTTTGAAATCGTTTGAGTTTTGGTTCTAACACTTTGAAATCTATTTAAAGCTTTTCCTCAATTGTCTAAATTACTATTGTCTCCGCATGTATTTTCTATACATGTGTGTGTTTGCGAAAATGATATTTTCTCATAATCTGATTCAGAGATTGGCATTACCAACTATGAAGGATTGAATTCCAGATTTACAGAATTTGATTTTCTTCTTCTATTTCAATTCTGTTAAGCATCAATTATGCTAGCTAAAGATACTCCTTCCCCCTTTTTTCTCTATGTTTCTTTTCGGGAAGGAGGGGAAAAAAGTATAAATAATTAAATAATTAAATTGGGATATTACTTCAATTTTGAGTAAGAACTGCTTTGGTATTATGGTTATTTGCTGAAACTCTACATTGGGTTTTATATGTTTAGTAGATTATACTTTCAAGTCTGAGATATCTCTAGACAAAAAGGGTACTTTAGTTTATAGGATTTTGTTAAACCATTGGAAGTTATTTGCCATGGGTTCTTGAAATCTTTTACATTATAAAACAAAGGAAGTAGGGTTTATGATACATCAAAGAAGAGTAAAAAAAATAACTTATATAATATATATATATATATCTGTCCGTAGTTTGACAAGAACATGAGATTCCTGTGCTTATTTGATGAAACTTCAGGGGTCAATGCAATCATTTATTAATAACCACAGATCCCTCTAAAACCTTACTTATAGATTATGTACAGGAACACAGACGACATATCAAGGTGTATGAAAGTAATCAGAATTTGATTTCAGTGCAACGTAGCAGTAATGAAAATCCTAAGATTAACTTTCGCCATAGCTTTAGCCTCTGGTGTTGCAGCTATACTCATTTACATCAATGGCCTCTCATTTCAGAGTATGCAGTCGAATTAATTCCACACCGTTTATACTGAATATAATGTTTTTATATGCTGTTGATGAACATAATCGGAACTTGTTGGCTGTTTTCGTTTTGAAGATGGGGCAATTCATCTTTCAAATGAAGATCTCGATGCATTGCAAAGTCTGCAAACTACTTTTCGGAAATGTGTAGTGAGTAAATTAATTTATTACATTTTAATGCTTTTTTCATGTAGTTTGTTTATGTTATCCTTCTCTATTGCTTGTTTTTGGGGTTACTAGAGTTGAACTATTGATTGGTCTTCATTATTCATGAATTTAAATTTTCCCAACTAGTTTAATTGTGTGAAAAATAAGTCATGCAAATTAAGAAATATCCTCTCTTACATAAAAGATAATTTGTTCAAACTTGGAAATTCCTGTATCTAGGCTACTCGTGTTTCAAAGAATTGAAGAAATTTTGGAAGATATTATTAGAGTATACATATAAATCCTTAGTGTGCCACATGCATATATTTGTTTGTTTGAAACAGTACCTTGAGAGAAAACTGTGTGCTTAATTCATTTCATTTTATAGATGATAGTAATTGCTATTAGCTTTCTGTCATGTTTTGTTGTAAATGTTACTTAATTAGTTCTTAATATTTTACATGTTTTTCATTTTCTGCAGAGTATTGTGTTAAAATCATGTTTTGTAGGTTTTTTTTTTTTTTTCTGGTGTTGGAACTTTTGAATATGGTTTTGACTAACATGTGTATGTGGATTTAGCTCTAGCTTGCATAACATGTGTTTGAAGTACATCTGCCCAAGAGTGAACATATTTCTTGACTAGCATATAGCAGCATTGAGGTTTTAGTACATAGATGTTAGATACTGAATGTTGTGGTAGGACATGCGTGTTAGTTTATTAAACACTGCTGTGTACTCATGCAGTAACTCCAAATATGAAGTTACATACCAAGTATTTTCATTCTCAGTGGATAATGTTTTTTTTTCAATGGATATACATAACAAAGAGAAGGAAAAGGTCTTCTTCGTTATAGATTCTACTAGGTTAGGTTACTCAAATCACTCTGATGCAACATGATTTTTGTCTTTACCCTTCTTATGCTGAGAACATAAAATTCGAATTTCAGAACAGCTGTAAAAGCAAACATGGATAGGATTTATTATTTGATATTATACCTCAAAGATATTGTCTCAGAAATTGTATTAAGAACCAAAAAAAGGGATAATGTTTTATTGGTTGTGCTGGTCTGTGTGTTCTTGATGACCTGGAACTGTTCCTTAAAATACTTGTCTGTTGTCAAAGATTTGCAATAAGCTACAAAGTTTATCTCAATATCACTCTTAGGAGCTGGCCTTCAGGGAGGAACTAATTAGTATTCTTTCTTTTCTCAACTTTGTCTCAGGGAAAAGCTTTTTAAGCTACTGTATTTTACTCTTTATATCTTATCTTAGCTTAAATAGCTAGAAAAACAAAAATCTTAAGCCTACTAATTCTTAAAAAATACTTGAAAAGCAGAGTCAAAATGGTTTTTTCAATGTTACTTCAAAAGAAATTGGAACAAGCCCATAGTAGCAATTCCTTGGAAGAGAAATTCTCTTGATAAGCATGATGTCTTAAAATAAAATCATTTTGTTGCCTGCATTGAAACCTTGAGTGCATTTGGACAGTCATTGCTCATTGAGGGTAATTTTTACAAAAACTCTGTCTTTCTCTCTCTCCTTTTTCTTTTTTTATTGTAAGTCTTGACCATATCTGAACTGACATTTCTGGTTTTCTGAAACCGAATGCCCAATGCATATATTATTTTGATTATTGTTCTTTTTGGCAGTTCTACTTGATTTACTCACCTCATGATCATGCAGAGAACTAATGGATTAGGATTAGAAGCTCATAGGGGCAAGGATTATTGTGAAGTTACTCTCAGATTCCCTGGTGATACAGTTCCAAAATGGGTAGGCTTCCTCATATTTGCTAGTCATTATCTTTTTTTTGGTTAAAGTTAAATCCTCTATTATTTTTCTGATGTATGTTTCCTTCTCTGTATCAGAATGTTGTGTGCCATATACTGCTTGAAAACTTACCATTGCATTTCAACTTCTGAAGGATATTATATACTCGATACCTAGATTACATGTTCTTTTTACCTGTTTAAAGTCAGTGCTTACCGTATTTATTCTGCATATATCGTGTTCTGATCCCTAAGTGACTAATGTTTGACCTACTTCTGAACAGAAAGATCCAAAAACAGGGGAACTTGAAGGCTTATCATTTACATATGATTTATGTGAAGCAGTAGCAACATGGGAACAGGTGAGTAATTTCATTTTTGTTCAATTCCCCTAAGATTACAAGTAATGTTAGGTTACCTCATCTATGATCACTGCCGTAGCTCTTTTAGTTGTTACGAGTTATTTAATTTCGGAGAAGCTGTTGACAGATAACCAAGGGAATAGAATCTTAGAGGGACATATCTTTGGATAGGATTAGTGAACAACAATGAGGGGCCAAACCAGTTCCTGTAATTACAGCAGGGTTTTCACGTAATAGGACAGTGATAAAAGATGACATATAGTAGCCCTCCATTATCTGTGTCCCCAGATGGAGGTTCAGCTCAAACTAAAACTTTAACTGAACTCCCTCTTTCTTTTAATATCAGGATCTTCAATAAATTCTGTATGTTTCAGACATGTCCTCATTACATGGAATTCTATCATTTTAATACATCCTCCATTATTCCGAATGGACAATAGATAACAAACTTCCCACTCCATCATCACAATTGGCATTGATTGTTATCTGTTTGAAAGACAAACTGAAGTATCTTATGATTCTTCTCTATAGTAAAATAATTACATAATTTTGCTCACTTTGTTTCCTTTGCTATGTTCTCTATATTTGATTTGTCTAGAATATCTGTCAAACTATATTACTTGTAAAACACTTTTTTGTGTTTGCAATTTACGTGGTATTTAGTGAGATGGCTTGCTCAGGTAAGGAATAGTACCACAATACTTACTAGGGAGTTCATTGATGGTTTACCAAATGGATGGGAGGATTATGCCTGGCGGAGGATCAACAAGGGAATACTTCTGTAAGTATCTTTCTGTCAGATGTAGACTGTTTACTGTTAGGATAATTAATTTCATATTTAATGGAATTTGCATATTGCAAAGATGTCATAAACACATATTCTTGTATTTCTGTTCTTTTTATTGTGTCTTCTTGAATAAAAAGTTTAGAAACAATGTCACTGTAGTTTATGTTCTTTATGAATCCCAAAATATGTCAGGTTAAGAATTATTATCTTCTTGTCGGTCTATACTTTTCTTCTGATATCATTCGTTACTACTTCTAGTGTATCCCTTGTATGTCTATGTGTGCATCTTTACACAAATAAAATTCCTTCTAAATCATAATATGCATACAGCTTTCGCATCATTATTGTGATCCAGATTCCATTTTCTTACATTTAAAGTTTAGTTTTCATCTTCCTGAAGACGTGATTTTCTGCTAACTGTGCTTGACTAATGGGTTTGGAATATTCTTGATATCCTCATTCTCTTTCTTTCTTCTCTAGGAAATCATTTTCTAAATATCTGATCTTTTAGGTGCATGTTGAAACTAATATGGAACCTTTGAGACTCCCATGCTTTTCCCATCAAGTGTTTATTCCACATTGTTTTTGCTTGTTTGGTTAGTTGAGCACTTCCTTTGTTGGAAAATCATGTGTATGGCATTTGTCTCCAGGAATCAATGTGAGAATAGAACTCTCTGCATGGAAAAGCTTTCTCTAGTACTTCCAGAAAGACCACCTTATTACCCAAAGCAGTTTGGTCGTTGTGCTGTTATTGGTAATTCAGGAGATCTCCTGAAGACAAAATTTGGCAAGGAAATAGATAAATTTGATGCTGTGGTCCGGGAGAATGGTGCACCCATTCAGGTTAAAACCTCACTTTGTGTATTAAATTCATGATGGCCATCTAATGTAAGTTATTTCATTGCATACTGGCTAGTTCATTACATTTTGTTGATCTGCAGAATTTTACAGAATATGTGGGCACTAAAAGCACGTTTCGACTTCTTAATCGGGGCTCGGCCAAGGCTCTTGACAAAGTTGCTGAGTTGTATGGTATTTGTTTCTTACTTGCATCCTATGCATCTTTGCCCTATCAGATTAGATGCATGCTCAAGGTTCTGTTTTGCAGATAGAGGAAAAGAGGTTCTGATCATCAAAACAACAATACATGCCATCATGAACAAAATGATCCGGGTTTGTACATCTTTTCATTCACAGATTTCTTGAGTTTGGTTTCCTTGTATCACCATTAAGGTTCAATTTGTCATCAAAATATACTTGATCAACTTCAATTTGTTTCCCAATATAAAAAGAAAATATCAATCTAAATAGATGACAACTTGCTGTTACCTAAGCAGAAATCTTATTCAATATGCTTTTCCACGATTGTCCCTGTCCTTTAAAATAAATCTATACATGCCTGTAACATGTGATATAGAAACTTTACAGCCATCTTCCGTATCTGGATTCTGTATTATCTCCTCATTCGGACACTTGATAGATTTAAATCTTGAGCTGTTATTTGCGCAAACTAGATAGTCAATTTTCTTCTATCTCAAGGGACTGTTTTTCTTTATAATTATCGTACAAGTTTAAGGTTGGACTTTGGCATCTTGGTAAATAACTAATCTGAATCATAAGCAGTAAATTTAGATCAAAGTACTAATGTTGGAATAGAAGGGCTTGTTGCAGAGGGCAGTAAGGTGACTATTCTGCAGATACATAAGGCAGAGCTTTCTTTCTCCCTGAGCAAGTGATTTATGTGCCTACTTTGATGTCTTTTGATGCTTGACTGTAGTTTCTCAGAAGACTTATCTTTGCATTCCCTTCTCTCTGCAACAAGCAGCAAAGTTGTGAAATGGTAGGGGAGAAGTAGTGAGAGTAGGAATCAACTATTCGGCTCGTTGGTTTCCATTTCTTTCGTAGTTGCATGGACACTCAGTTCTTTTTATGATTAGGTCTCATTTCACATGATATCTTTTTACTGCATAACTGCACATGATATATTATATATATATATATATATATATGTATATATGCCTGTGCATGTTATTAATTTTATTTTCATGAGCATACATCTATAATGCTGATTGTTGCCATTATGTAAGGTGAGTGTGTTTGTGTTCTTTTTAGTTGGACTAGTTTTCCATAGTTTTCAATTTTATGCAGGATGACTTTCTTCAAGTATTATGATGGAAAGGTTTATGGTGTTCTTTTTGCTAGACTTTTGGGAAATTAAATTACAACATTACAAGTCTGACAAATCATGTAATTTCAAAATCCTCTGGAGAGCTGAAGGACTGAAAACTCATAATTTGTTATTTTAAATGTAATGGGTACATTTGTACAAGGATCCAAAACTCTAAAATTAAATAGAGACTATTTTTCACTTTGTAAAAATGGGAGGTTTGAGTTTTTTAAAAAAACTTATTTGGATTACTTTATTGCAAAAGTTTAAAAACTTTCTTTTAAAGAGATAGCCTTATCTTTATTATTGTAAAGCAAGATAGGGAATGAAGCCAAAGGTAGAACCCATCGCCATCCATGGCGGAAGCCGAACTTGGGTGGTAGACAACAATTTCATTCATTTAGCTACCTCCATCGTAGAGCCTCCAACAACATAGTTTAGAAGAGTTTTTAACAAGAAAAAGCTTATTTCATTACAAAAGAGGATAGTAGTGTGAAACCCCTCCCTTAATCTTCTTGATAAAATGGGCCACACCATTAGTATCCATGGTGACCAGGTAAGTCGCAATGCTGCCTGCATTTGATTATTGGGATTTCCATCTGAAAACATGGACAATGAAGTTATTAGAAAATGGAGATCTCTCAAGTGTGGATGCCCTTCCTCTCTTGTATGCCTGCGATTTCCATTTACAAAGAAAAAAATGGGGAAAAACTTGCTGGAGAGTTAGAAATGGCTTGTGAGGAAGGAAGGAAAATTTTGAAGGTGTGTAGTAGATTCTAGCAGTGTAAAAATCTACAAGAAAAATAAAAAAGAAAAACCTTATTCTGGTATCTGGTATTTATGCCATAGATGGAAGAAACAAGAACAAAGTTTGGGAAAAGAAAACTTCAGAGGGTGACGAAGGAAGAAGAAGAAAGAAAATATTGGAAATTTTTTTTGTTGTGGATGAGATTTGATACCCCAAAGTGGCAGAGAAATTTTGGTTGAGTTTTAGAAAACATGTGTCAGCTGTTTTCCATTTTTCAGACAAAAGATCCAACTTTTTTTAAAAATTGGATCATGTTCACTGAGTCAACTACTAACCAAATGGAATTTGGGTAATTTTTTAGTGTTTGAAAACCCAAAACAAGCTGTCCAAATGCAGCCAATACTACCTCATTCTTGTCTCTTATATGGTTATCCTTGTATTTCCATACTTCTTCTCTTACATGAAAAGACCCCTGAATAAGATAAGTATGAAACTGAATTCGATGAATCAAGATATCCAGGAGTTATGAAATCACTTGATTTCATTGATCTTGGAAAAAGGACCCATGTAGAAGAATCACCTATAAAAGATACCGCTTTTCTCTATTTACTTCTGGAAGCATGTCATGTTCTGGAATCTGTTTCCAACTTTGTATCATTTCAATATGCTTAAGTTGTGGAGGAAATTATCTGAAAGTGTATGTTTGTTTCAGCTAATCCTTTCCAATTTGTGGTTTTTGTCTTTCTTTTAGGACATTCCAATTCTCAATCCTGTATATCTCATGTTGGGTGCATCCTTTGGTTCAGCAGCAAAAGGAACAGGATTGAAGGCTCTAGAGTTTGCACTTTCCATCTGTGACAGTGTGGACATGTATGGTTTTACTGTTGATCCTGGATATAAAGAATGGTATGATAGCTGAACTTCTTTGGCATCTCACTATTCTGATGAGTTTATTTTAGGAATTGTAACGTGTCTGGAGCATTAACATTTTTTCAGGACTAGATATTTCTCGGAGTCTCGCCAGGGTCATACTCCACTGCAAGGCAGGGCCTACTATCAAATGATGGAGTGCCTAGGAGTAAGTTCTGCAGATTTAGTCTTTGTATTCAAAGTTATTTTCCCAAGTAAATGGTTTTTTGCATGATCATTCTGATTTTGAGGACTCTTGGTTCTTCTTCAAATATGATGCGGTAAAAAATCTTTTCTAGTATGTGCAATGAATTATAGTGCATACATTCAGGTGGTATTTCCCTGAGAAAATTCTGGTGCTATGCTAATGGTGGCTATGCAAGTTACCATTTTCCCCTTGATTTTTATTCAAGAGCACTTAAACATTTTATTATTCACACAATGATATGATGTCTAATTATCTTGAGAAATGGTTGCGAAAACTGCTTATTGGTTTTTTATAATCTAATTGTTGATTAATTGCCAAAATTTATATTTGTCTTTTTTTTTTAGCTGATCAAAATCCATTCTCCAATGCGAGCAGAACCAAATCGTTCTGTGAAATGGGTCCCAGATCAAAGGTTGATTGCAGCTGCTAGAATTGCATCAGAAAAATTGCTACGGTAATTAGTTTTCAGTTATTCTTTCTTTAGTTATCTTTGTAGTTTTGTCTTCATATATGACCCTCCTGTGTCCCGCAAGAACATAAATGAAGGAAGTGATGATAATTGATAAGGATGCATGAATTTCTACTAAGTAATGACTTTTAATCTTTGTTCCTTTTTATATTTCTGAAAAATTTTGGTGCTGTAATTCTGATCATTACATGTCCTTTACTGTCCTAAAAATGGGTTTAAAGAATGATATCACATTTTTCTTTGTTATGTGATCTGGAAGCATTTATGTAAAGAAAACAGGCTGGTTCTTTGGAACAATTTATGTATATTTACAACCTGAAAGTCATTTACATTGAAATTGTTTGTATCTTTAGTTTGCATCAGATTCATTCATGTTATCTCTCTGGTGTTAGATTCCATCCTATGTTTAGGCATTTTTCAAACCTATTGTCATAATCCTTATATCAACATTATCTGTACCTGCATGAATCAAACGTTTTTCATCACCCATGATTTAGCTTCATTTGTATATTTGTCTAGGAGGGTCGGAGCAGGATCAGGGGATCCTCTTGCTTCATGTTCCATTATCAAGAAGAAACCTACAGGAAAAATTACAAGTTTGCCAAACCTTCGCCATGCAGCTGTTGAGCATCAAAAATATGTTAAAGGCACGACCATGTATCCTTTGGAGCATAATCCAGGACATGGTCTACTTTGCACAGTGCCAACTGATTAGACTCCAGTTTGTCTAGACTTTCCAGGATCAAATTTTGGTGGATTTGGCTAAAAAATTAGCTGGTGATGAAATATCTTACCTAAAACTCAGCCTTCGTACCCTTGGAACTGAGATGATCACTGATACAGGTTATGATGTGGAGTTTTTTGGTGTTGCAAACAGGAATGCCAAAAGGATGCCAAAATATATATATATATATATTTTAGGCTCCTTCCCTAATTTCAGTGGCTACCATTTTTTATATTTTTACTTTTGGTGAAGAGGATTAATTGGCCTTAAGGCCAATGGGATTTGCATTGATGATATAGATTCGTGGTAGTTTGTATTGTGTTTAATGTATTACTAATTTATTACAATATTCTTCTTCATTAATTTTATTTGGATTCTTGAAGCTAAGCAATTGATAGCAGGAAGTCTGATGGTTAATGTTTTATTATGAAAATTGTGATAAGGAGATTTACTAATGAGTTGTCATGTGCATCAACCTAAAGATCAAGATATCATTAATGCCATGAAATGGTCAATATCTTGAAGCAATGATTTCAAAGTTTGTGAGATGATGGATCATGACTTGCATTGACTAATTTGGTTTTGCACAACCTATAATGTGAAAATTCCAAAAATGGTCCGCTTTTGCACTTCACAAATGTGTACTTTTTATCAAATTGATTATTTCTTTATATTCTTTTTGGAACCCGGGATGGGAAATTTATGTGGATTGCTTCTTTGTTTAATGTGTTATATATCTTGCTAATTCTTACTCTACATTTGACAAATTTAATTTACTAGAAGAGTCTATCCATGTGATTTTCTCCTACTGGTTTGATTGTTCTTTATAACCAAAATTGGAGACTTACATCGTTGACATGCAAAGCAGTGAAGATTTTTCAGTTCTAATTGAAGAGAAGTGCATTCAATTGAAGTTCACAAGAGATGTCATGGAATGAAGAATAGTTAGATTGGAATTGAAATTATAAATTTCAAAAAGAAAAAGAGGAAGGAAAAAAAAAAAAAAAAAAAGAGGTAATGGAAACAAGTTAGATTGCACTTTTGAAAGGTAGAAAATCCCGTTAGAGAAGACAAAAAAAATCCTTTCCTTCACTAGGATAATGAAATGTTTATGGACCTGTAAGAGAGAAGATAAAAAATAAAAAAAGAAAGAAAGAGAGAAAATCCTTCGATTCCTTCATATAACTAAGAGTCCGTTGGGATTGACTTATTAAAAAAAAGTAAAAAAAAGTAAAAATGAGAGACGCAAATCAGCTTAAAAAATAAGCTAGTTTTTTAGCTTATAATATAATTATTTTTTTTATATTCTTGTATTTCTCCTTTTTCCTAAAAGTCATAATAAACAAATTTTATTTTTTGTTTAAGTGTTTATTAGAAGAAAATAAGTGTTTTTTTTTTTCCTTTAGAGTTAAGCCTAAACAAACACGAACTATATCATACAGTGAATGAATATAAATTCTTAATCTTTAATTGAAGTTGGGCAACTTATTTTCAACTGATTATTTCTATTTGTTTTTTGCTTTATCAATCTTACCTGTAAAATTACCACACTTGTGACATTTCTTTTCTTATCTTCCTTGTTATGGTCATTAAAAGGATATCAAGATAAGAGTGCAGACTGTAAGAGAAAAAGGTTTAAGGTATGTTATGCACAAAAAATGACAAAGAAAAATGATTCACTTAGAAATATACTCCATCCATCCGTTTCGAAATATTTGTCACTTCAGATCTTTTTATTCAAATTAAGATAGTTATAACATTATTTATTTTGGATAATTTTATCCCTTCTTGAATTTATTAAAACATGAGATTAGTGATAATATGATTGTGTATTTTAAAATTGAGATGTGTAAATGTAATAAATGTAATTGGAAAAGGTTAACAAATAAAGGGTAAGGTGGGTAATTTGCTTATACTTTTTACCTTGAAATATGTATATGACAATTATTTTGAAACAAAAACTCTCTTCTTAAATGATAAATATTTTGAAACAGATTATTATATAATGAGAACTAAGTAATCCTACTACTCTAAAGAAACTTTAAGTATTTTCTTTTGTAGGACAATTTCTTCTATATATATATAAATATATATATCTATATATATATATAGAGAGAGAGAGAGAGGTAATACTATAGAGTGCACAATAAAATTTCTAATAGTCAATATCTGATTTTATTTTTAAAAAATTAAATCTTCAATAAAATAAATTATTTTTAAAAATATATTTTATATACTATACTTTAAAAGGATAAACTATATCCCAGGGTATTGATTTAATTTATTATTATTTTTAAATAAAAAATAGTTAATCATTAATTTTATTCGTTAAAGACTTAACCGTGCATTACATATAGAGTGCACAACACCGTACAAAATGCACATTTAAATTTCTAAGGGTCAAAATTAACCGTCAAAGTTTGATTTTATACCCTAAAAAATAAAATCTTCAATATTTTTTTAAAAAATATATTTTTTATATTATACCCTAAAAGAATAAACTAAACCCTCTTGGTCCTTGATCAAATTTTTTTTTTTAAAAAAAATAAAGGTTAACCGTGCACTCTATAACATTTT
>JAOXNR010000029.1:15434202-15488185 GCA_028571225.1 Parsonsia alboflavescens
AAACAAATACGGGCTTTTTATGGCTCTGATACCATGTTAAAATATGGGCTTGGGCCTAACTCAACCCCAAAAGCTAGTTCAAGGGGGGAGGATTGCCCAAGACCTTATATACTACAATAGGCCCTTACACAAACCCGATGTGGATTCTTAACAGTACAAATAGCTATTTGCATTTGTTAGTTCCTAAAAATAAATTTCTCTATATGCAGCATGGGTATTTCATGCATTCTTCTTGCTTATTTCTTTTTTGACTCCTTATCCTTAAATATTTAACTGGGATCATAGATCATGGATGTATATTGGCTAGGGGTGCAGTTAAAGAGAATGAAAAGTTAGGATGAAGATAACTGATGTGGTTTTGCTTCTGCTATTTCACTCTGCCAGATTAGAGGTGTCATTTAACAGTAATTTTTTGTAAATTTTTTTTCTTGGAGGTTTTTGAGTTTGTTTCTGCCGGGACTCAATCTCTGGATTCTATGTTTATTTTAATATAGTGTTTTATTTCAGTTTGTGAGCAGGCATATACAATGGCACAGAACTTGGATCCCAACAGTGATGGCAGAGGAGTTCTTCAGTTCAAGACGGGTTTGATGTCTGTCATCAAGGTACTATCTTGTTTAGGAACTGAACTAAAACTGAGTTCTTTAGGTGCTAATACATGCAAATTCCTGGCGGGTGCAACTGACCATATGTGGTATTTGCACTGAGAAGAAGGCAAGACTTTTCACCGGTTAACTTTCAGAACGTGTATCACAGTGTAGTATGTATTGTCAGTTGATATAACTATCGAATATAGACATAACAAATGATAATAATTTATGTTCGTATTATATTGTATTTAAGCATTTCTGTCGTTGACTATTCTTTTTAAAATATTTTAGTTCTTCTACTTTGAATTCGGTATACTCATGAAGAGTTAAAAAATGCTAGTTTGGCTGCTTGAGAATTTTTTTTTCTTCCTTTGGCAGCAAAAACTAGCCAAGAAGGATGGTACACCATTAGATCGAAGTCGTGACATGGAGCATTTATGGGAATTTTACCAACGATATAAAAGGCGAAACAGAGTGGATGATATCCAAAGAGAGGAGGAACGGTGGCGTGAATCTGGAACTTTTAGTTCGAATATTGGAGAGTATGTATTTTTTTATTGTACGGTTTCTGGTTTATCTGTTAGTTATGACAAATGAAACCTTTATAAATATTTTCATTAAAATAGTAGTTATTCGAGGAGTTCTTAGTTTCTGTATAGTTTTGGACTATTTATGAATAAAGGCTTGAACAGGTTGTTGCTCACATGATGTGAAACTTGTTATAGGTTTTTGGTTTTACTTAAGACCCTAGGAAATTATGCTTCTCTCTGAGTGGTAGTGGGTGCTATTGCTAAAATTGGTACAATACTATATAGATGTACCCATGTTAAGAAATATGCTGTCAGTTGCCACAGGAAAGTGTTGAAAAGGCTACCCTTCTGTATGACTTGAAGCATCTATACCCAGTTTCTTGGATCTCTATCTTAATACTGACCTTTGATGCATTTGCTTCAATATTATGGACCATTTTTTATTGTAGTAGCTTTTAGACAAGGCAAAGGGGGTTCTGTATCGAGTCAGTAATGTATGACAGAGACCACCTCTACTGAAGACATTCAACTTGCTTAAATTCCTTGATGCTATCGATAGGCTTGTTACTGAATTCTGCAGGCTTAACTTCAGATAGCATCAAAAGCTTTTCCTCAGTGCAGCTTATTACTCCTCTTTGTTTGAAATTAGTTGTCACTTAAGGTTTTTCCACATATATTAAGACGATCAACACCTTAGCCTTTTTTTTTTTTTTTCTATATTACCCATAATTATTGGAAACTTCAATTTTTTTACTTTTTACTCTTTTTTCTTCCTCTCTCTTCCTTTCATTGGTTGGGTGTAGTACTAGAAAAAGTGAGATCATCATGTGGCTTTGAAAGGAGTAAAGAAAGTTAACTAGTGGGGTAGAAAATTCATTTTCCTTTTTAGCATTGAAATTTATAAGTGATATGTAATTTGAAACAAGAATCTCTCTTTTCTTTTTTAGCATTGAAATTTATAAGTGATATGTAATTTGAAACAAGAATCTCTCTTATAAGTGACAAATATTTTGAAATAGATGGAGTAGTTCGGAAAAGGGAAGAAGAAAACTTGATATGTGATGTTTGGGAAAGTCACATTTATTTCTTTGCTTGAGTTTATGCTGTGGTTGTGATTTGATTTGCTCTATTTAGTTAGAGGTTTACTCCCCTACCCACCGGAGCATAGGATTATGCAGTAAGAATGTAGCACCAGAAGCATGGGCAAAATTTGTGCTTGGGTTTGAAAACTGTATCATTGAATGTTTTGGCATTAGCTGTATCAGGCAGTCACCATGTATGGCATTCATGGGTGGGTACACAACAGCATGGTTAACTGTAGGGACCTAAATGTACTCAATTGTCAAAACGCAATACAGTGGGTTCAGAGAGGTGGGAGTGAGATATTTTCTATGTAATCAAGATATGTGATGTTTATATATCTATCTGTATGGTTATATGTTACTTTTTGAATCCTAATAACTAGATTGCTTGTTTGTCTCAACTTGTTTTAGGTTTGGACTTAGATATGAAGAAATGAAAAAGGTAATTGCGACCTTGAGGGCTTTAATTGAGGTGATGGAAGCACTAAGCAAAGATGCTCCCCAAGGAGTGGGCAGACTAATCAATGAGGAGGTGCTTCCCTAGCCTCTGTCTTTCTCTCTTCTCTATCATCCTGGACACATTTTCCTGCCTTTTGAGTGGGCTTGTTTACATTGTTAGATGCGTCTGTCAGTAGTCTGTGTCCTACTTAAGCTGTTTGTTCTCTTGTACTCTTTTCTTGTATGGGGCTCACCAAATCCTGCATTCCACAAACCTAACTTTTGTGGATCTTCCTCATGGGCATTTTGAAATATCTTTCTTTAGTCTGAAATTCTGAATCTTTATTTACTTCTTGTAAATAGTAAACTTACTGACTCCTCTTTTCTTTCTTCTTTCTGTTGTTTTGTATTGGTGGTTTATTTCAGTTAAGGAGGGTGAAAAAGTCAGATGCAGCCTTATCAGGTGAAATCTACAATATTGTCCCTTTGGAAGCACCATCCTTGACCAATGCAATTGGATTTTTCCCAGAAGTAAGTTGTGCTTGCTATGAAGTAAATCTTTTTGTCTTTATTGGTGCAGGAAGCTGATTTCATTCTTGCATGAATTAACCTTTAGCTAGTGGCCTATGCTTTACTTATTCTATTTTCTCTTTTGACCAAGATTTTCTATGAAGAGAAAAAAAAATTGTGCCTTATGTTTTTACTTCTTTTAACTGATACCTAACATATCTTCAGAGCCACATTTGAAAGGCATTTATTGCCAATGGTTATTATTATTATTTTTGGTTTCTGTTTTTTTATTTATTGTACTTTGTTCTGCTGGTTAATGTAGGTCAGGGCTGCCATATCAGCTATTAGATATAATGAACAGTTCCCTAGACTTCCTGCTGATTTTGAGATATCTGCACAGCGGGATATGGATATGTTTGATTTATTGGAGTATGTTTTTGGTTTCCAGGTATGTGTTTGTTGCTTTCCTGTCTTTCTGATATTTGTAATATGAATGAAAAGATATAAGATATATTATACTTTTAAATTTTGTCAATATAAAGGTCATTTCATCAAATTTTTGTTTACAGCAATTTTGAGTTAATATGGTATTCTTATGATCTTAGTTACTGTTGAAGTCTGAAAGTATTTAGTAATTCTGATTTGCAATATTGGTACTATTTTCTTTTAATACTTATAGAGTTAGGTTCAATTTCCAGATTCATGTGTATGGTGGTCTTTTGGATATGGATTAATTTAATGAATATCCAATTAACTTAAATTTATATTAGTTTTTAGAATTTTAAATTAAATTAAATTAAATAAATCAAAATAATTATTAAATACTATTAAAAAGCATTTTAACTCGCGATTTATTGTTAATATTTAAAAATTAAGTTACGAATTATAATTTTGTATTGGTCTGTTTAAAGTTTGCTATTTAATAATTATGATTATTCACTTAAATTAGTTTAATGAACTTTTTATTCATGAAATTAGATTAATTGAATAATTATTTTTCATTATTGACATTACACATTTCAAAAGAAATGGATAAGAATCTGAAGAGGTTTTTAATAACTCTTTAATATTTTATTTATTTTATTCATAATATAATTAACTTTTTGATTTTCTTTAAATATTTATTTAATTAGACATATTATTATCTCTTTGTTTTGTAAAAAATGTATAAAATTGCAAAGAATTCTTATGGGTGATTTTGATATTATCCAAAACTAACTTTTTCATAAAATATTTTGTATCTATATACATTATTGTTTTGAAAATAACAATAATAGCATTTTAAATTTTAGTGAGTATTCAATTAATTAGATTGTATTAATTCGTGTAATTTTATTTATTTTAGAAAAATAATTTATCTATTACAAAAAACTGGAAAGGAAGTAATACTTTAAATATATAATTAATAATTTCTATAAATTATTTAAATAGTTTACTTTGGATGATTAACATGCTAATACACTTGATATTCTTTAATGTTATTTATTATTATTTAGGAAGAACATTTCTGTATAAATTAAAAAATAATATTTTAATATTTTCAACTATTTACCATTATTTTTTGACAAATAGTAATTTATTATTAAATATTTATTGCTATGTTCCATAAATATAATTCTTGTCATTGGAATTTTTTATTTTAAAATCTGAGTTCGTTAGCCCTTTAACTTATAACCGCTTCATATAATATAAAGTCATTCAACTTATGACTTTATAAGGTCATTCAACTTATATGGTACGAGGGGCCTTGTTGTGATTAGTGGGAGGGGTTTCGCCCGTCAGGGACTTTCCCCTTCAATCCAAAGTCATTCAACTTATAACCACTTAATGTAATATAAAGTTAATCTTTCTCCATTTTAGACTTTCCCCTTTAATTTCACTTTTATTCAAAAGGGATTGAGTCTCATGCCATTCTAGATATGTGTCTTTGTATTTTTCTTGCTCAAGTTTTTTTAATGGTTTGATAATTGGTGTAACAAATATACTTGTAACAAAACATGCATGGGTTTTTTAAATTTTACCACTCAACTTACAAATTGTTCAATTTAATCATTTTTTCTTGTGTATTTTGACACTTAACCCATGAATCTATGATACAAGTAATTGATCAATTTATTGGTTGAGTTTTCATACGTAGTTAGTTAAGTGGTTAAAATTGATTGATTTATCAAATTGAAGAAAATGTTCAAGTTTAATAGCTCTTGTATAAATTAATTCCTTTGATAATCTTTTATTCCCTTTGTTCTAAATTAAATATCCTATTTGATTTTATTAAAAATTAAGGAGTGCTTTTGACTTTTACAAAGCTGCTAATTTATTCATGTCATTAATGATGGAAACATTATGCAAGTTTATGTAAATACAAGGTTGTCAATGCGATTTTATATTAAAAATCTATTTATTTTTAGAAATGAGACATTTAATTTCGGGTGAGGGAGTTAAAATTGACGAGCCTAGACGTGAACAAAATTGATGGAACATATATCATCTTTTCTTTGCTAGTTAAAATCTCTCTTCGGTGTTACTGTTTTAAGGTTGTGAAAAAGTATTGTCTTATCATTCTTTTGATTGTCATTTCCTATTTTCATGTCTTATCTCGCTGATAGAGATTTATATATGCAGAAAGACAATGTAAGAAATCAGCGTGAGAATGTTGTTCTTGCCCTGGCCAATGCGCAGTCACGTCTTGGCATACCTGTTGAAGCTGATCCTGTAAGTTCTGCAGTTTATTATTTATTCAGTTATCTTGTATCTTTGAATTTTTTTGCATTTTATCGTCTCTTCATTTTCATTTTCATTTTGTTTCACTATGTATATGCAAATAATGGACTCAACCTATCTTTAATTAAACATTAATCATGATTTCACTTGGTAAATGTTATTAGGTTAGGACTTAATAGCTTGGTCACAGGGTGTGATTTTGCCTGCTTGGTAACTAAGCAACTTTAGCTTTGGAAATAAGAAATTTCAAATTTGACTTAGTGAGGCTTTTACACAAACTTAACTTTTGATGACACTTGATCATTGATTTTCATCTTTAATTTTTGGAAAGTTTGAGGTCAACTAGAAACTTGCATGGCTTTGTGTTGGGTCTTCATTATGTTGATTACTTTTTTAGGAAATGTTCCTGTCACAGCCAATATTGCAAAATATAGACTAACAAGTTTAATAGAATTAAGATATCTAGGAAGTAACAGAACTTGTATTTGAATAGGAAAATGCCAACTGTAGTAGCAGATAGTTAAACCTTACCTCTTTTTATGAGCCTGTTGTGGTTTTAGGTGTGATTTCTTGGATAATTCTTTCTCTTGAATTTTTATTTCCTATGGAGTGGAAACCTACAGTCTTATCCTTTTACTTGAATCCCACACCAATTAAATCCATAGAAATCAATTCTCTTGTCCTAACCTCAGCACATGTATGTTTCTGTTTTGTCATTTATCCACTGTATACCGTCCAGTATATCCCAAGTCACTGCTGTGCTGAAATATTCCTCTGGTGTTGACCCGTATCTTTTTCTGTGCAGAAACTTGATGAAATGGCTATCAAAGAGGCCTTCTTGAAGGTCTTGGATAATTACATCAAATGGTGCAGATATTTGAGGATACGCCTTGTATACAACAGGTTGGTCCTCAGACCTGCTGTTATCAAATCATCTTGTTATTTTATTTTGATACTTCTGTCAAATTTCCTTTTCTTTTCTGACAGTTTAGAAGCCATTAATAAGGATAGGAAACTATTTCTTATCTCCTTATACTTCTGCATATGGGGTGAAGCTGCTAATGTCCGTTTTCTTCCAGAATGTATTTGCTATATATTCCACCATGTAAGTCTTTCAAACAAATTCCTCTTGTGCTTTGCTTTTTTGATCAGGAGCAGACAAGAGAAGTAGTTTTGGTTTATTTACTTCAAGTCTTCTTCTTGTAACTGCAGAGAATGGAGATTAGTATATTGGGATATTTAATTGAACACCCTTGAGGTTTGTTCAAATAGTGAAACAGCCATTGGACTTTTGAGAAAGGCTACAAAATGAACCTCCAAATCAAGATAACCATAACATTTTAAAACCTTCCCAACAGTCAACTAATGTTTTGATTGATAGATCTGTCAAAAAATTTACCTTTAAAAACTGTATCATGCTTCCAAAAATGTAATGAAGCTCCATTATGTCCTCAATCTTTGGCATCATTAGTTATTTCCTTTAAAGTTATAGTTAGATTTTAATTCTTACTATATCTTTAACATCCACAAGTTTTTAATTTAACAACAGCAAAAAAAAAAAAAAAGGGTCAGGGAGTTCTTATCTTTCAAGGGAAATTTATGATTCCCCTCCCCTCCTTCCCTTTTCAGTCCATCATTCTGTAATTAACATGTAAATAAAAACTAACCCCAAAATCTTTGTGGCAAAAGAATGCTAAAGGAATTGCCAAATTACCATTATTAATCAATAAACTCCTTCTGGAGATATGCTACCAAACAATCACTTAGCTTGATTTCTATTAGGGTTGTCAAGGCACATGGAGGTGTGTGCCTCAGGTGCAAGGGGTTCCTTGCCTAAGAACCTAGGTGTGCTTCAAATTATCAAGGTGCAAGGCGCTAGGTGAGGTTAAGTGGTGCCTTTTTGGCTCCAAAATATTTTTTGTTTAGTTTTTAATTTTTAAAATTACTGTGGGAAAAGAAAAAGGAAAATCCAAAAACAATAAATGAGTTAAATTAACCAACGGTTTTACCATTGGGAAAAAAGAATTGCCTCTTCTGCTTAATGTTTGAAGTTTCAGATCTGACTTGGTCCAAGGTTTCTAGTAGTATATAAACCACACTACTCATTTAGGTCAAGAGAAGCTAGTGCTTTACATTGTACTTTAGGATGAACGTGTTCAATAGTTCCCAGTTCTCATGCTACTGATAAAGAGCATGACAAAAGATATGGAGGAAGAGAATGATGTTCCACTAGAGAACAATGATCAGGTCAAGAACATTCTTGTTCTGGTGATTCAGAAGATTATGATGGTTAGGCATTAGGGTCTTGTGTTTTTTTCATTTGAATATGACATCTATGATTATCTATTATCGATATTTTTGTTAAACTTCATCTGTTAGGAATATATGAAATATTTATAATATTTTATGCTAATAGTGTGCCTTTTGAAGAAAGGTGCTTGCCTTTTTGTGGCTTGTGGCTTGTGGCTCCAAGGCTCTAGAACCCCTTGGGGCCTTTTTACACCATGGGCCTTAACAGCTGATTTCTTTCAGGTGACAGTGGATACTGTTCTCCAACTTTTTTTTCCCCCTCCTCTGATCCTGCATCTAGGAATTGTGAGTTTCAGAATTTCTGACCACAAGGATATTGGAAAATTTGCTGATGGAAATGCATAAAAAAAAATTCATGACTCTCTGCAATCTATGTTGATTTAATAATGGACAAGATATAGGACATAGTTTCTGAATGAGCACCATAATGCAGGGTCTATAATGATGCTCATCATCTAGTAATAAGTTGGTCATGGGAGATAGATTATTCAGATTTCTCCTTGTAATAGACACAGCTATGTATTTATGCTTTTAATTTTCAATTTCTAATGGGTAATTGAATTTGCAGATGGCGAGGGGATTGGATTCTATTTTGGATCATGGAGAAGCCCATCCTTCCCCAAGTTGTACAACTGAGAGTGGTTGTGTGTCTTTCCTAGAGCAAATCATTTGTCCGATATATGATACAATGGCAGCTGTGAGTGACTTTTTCTGCTATTTTGGTCTATTTTTGCGGAATTTACTTCTCCTATGAAGCCTTGCTTCAGTCGACTTTACGGATGTAAAAATAACAGTATCATTTATTGCTTCCAAATTGCTTTCTTCCGGATTTGAATTTGGCAGGAGTGATACCCTAGTTTATTTATCTATTTAGTTTTAAACTTCTCTTTTCGTGAGCTCAAAAATGCTTTTTGACTTAATTTTCCTTATATTGGATTGATAAAGTAAAATAACTGAATGTCTTTGATTGAATCTCTGTCCTTATTCCTCCCCTATCTTTGAAAGTGTCCTATGCTGGAATGCAGATCTTCAATTTGAATGGGTGATGGGCTTTTTATAGTAAAGTTTTTGCCTTTTTTTATTTTATGTTTTTATAGTTTCTGGTTAGCCCGGAAATTTGTGTGTTTTATGGGTTTGGCATGTTATGAAGGAGTTATCTTCTTCTGTGCATTTTTTGTCTAATGAGTTTCACCTAACCTGATATGCCCAGTTATGGCTTTAGAATATGAATCAGGTAGCTATCTTGATGGAACCATGCAGTCGAAATTGTCATTGGCCATCAAACTACTAAAATAAAATTATTGGCCCTGCAACAACTTATTATACTGTGGCTAATTCTTTACCACAAGGTTCACGTGGACCTTGTCCACATTAGAATCTTCCACGCAGCAGTCCCATTGTTTTAGTTAATGGATAACTTCCTTACTCTATGTGATTTTCCCTTTTTCATTTTCCTTTATTCCCATGGGTCTTCCTGTTTGGACCTAAGCAGTTAAGTTTTGCTTGAACTTTTGAACAATTTCATGCACAATTTGCTCTCTGCCCAGATTACTGGTATGTGATACTTTTCTGGTTTTGTTTTTTCCCCATTCGATACTGCCCAACTTGTTAGATCCTTATATTAAAGTGGAAGATCTAAATGTATAGCTTTTTGGCAAAGAAGACAATGCGCCCTTTCTTTATTTTTCTGACTGAAACTAAGCAATTTGCTAGAAATTTCTTGCTTTTCATTTCATATTCGAATGAACTTTCATGTGTCATTTGCTATTTACATGCCTGCTAAGTATTGTATTCTATTTTTTCTTCACAATTTTTTAAAAATTTATTTAATTCTTTAAGTTGTCTCTTAATATTCTTAGATTTTTTCTTTCTGATGATTCTTATGTTCCTTTCCCATTTCAGGAAGCAGAAAAAAATAATAACGGAAAAGCCTCACATTCAGAGTGGCGGAATTATGACGACTTCAATGAATATTTCTGGTTTGATTTCCCTAGAATTTGATGATTTAGTAACCTTTATCATCTTCGTCTGTTGCTAAAATTTGATATTCTAAAGAAAAATAAGTAATTACTGAAAAAGCTAGTGACAGAAATTAGTAGTTTGTTTACCTAAGACCTTAGATAAGCAGATCAATGGATCATTTGGAAAAGGCAATGGAAAGGGAAAAAGAGAAGATCTTTTGTGCGTAACCATTGGAAACTTAAAAGAATTGTGGGATATCAGGAACTGATTTTTTGTCTAGAGCTGCAATCATTTTGTGTTATTGCATATGATACTTTGTGTTGAAGTTCACGAGTCTGCAGGTCACCTGCTTGCTTTGCGCTGAGCTGGCCCTTGAAGAAGGACTCTGCATTCCTCTTGAAGCCGAATAAGGGAAAAAGGGTCAGTGTGACTGCCTAGCAACTTGGTTCAATCCTTGTTTTCTCCTTGTATTTTTAATTCTCAAAACTCTTATTGGTTTGCCATATATTATTTACTGCTATGCTTGTTTAACAGTGAATTTTGAGGTTCATGATAAGTTATGAAGATTATGTAAAAATTTTTATAGTTACTGATCCAAAGGTTAGTACAGAAAAGGCATTGCTTTTCAAGTGAGTTTGTAGTTCTTTTGTTTTTCTTGTGGTTGCACTTGTGGCTGTTTCCTTTTATTAACTTACAGTTTTGGAGAAATTTAGCATCATGGTGCCTATAACCTTTTGACTTTTAGATTTTTGGTGATTTATACAGGTGAATGCAAGTTGCTTTGGTACTTATAATTGTTTCTTTTCTTCCTTTTTCTTTTTTCTGAACTTATAGACTGGAAAAAGCTCCTTTGTTGAGCATCGAACTTTTCTTCATTTGTATCGAAGTTTTCATCGTATGTGGATGTTTTTGATCATAATGTTTCAGGTAGTTTCTTCCTTCCAAAGACCTTACTTGTTTACCATATCTGAGGCATACATTCCTTGTGTAGTTTATTTGTTTATTGATTGGATTTTAGGCCTTGACAATTATTGCGTTTAATGATGGAAAAATAAACCTTGATACTTTCAAGACAGTCCTTAGTGTTGGCCCAACATTTGCAATCATGAATTTCGTTGAGAGTAAGCTGAATTTCCATCCCTTAAATTCAGGCTTTTACTGTCTTTGAATCTATATTAATCTTGCTTATCTTACTCACATAAATTAATGCATCATATTACTGCTAATCTAGGTTGCTTAGATGTGCTCCTTATGTTTGGGGCTTACACTTCTGCGAGAGGCATGGCTATTTCAAGGCTTTTTATTAGGTTTTTCTGGTGGTGTCTGGGTTCTGCATTTGTTATATATGTATATATGTAAGTTTTACTCATTTGCATTCTTCTCTACTGATTTGTAATCTTGATATACTAACCCTTGATGCTTATGTTGTATGCTTTGATATTTCAGAAAGGTTTTGCAAGAAAGAAATGAAGGTGCCAGTTCCTTATACTTCCGGATCTATGTCCTGGTGTTGGGTGTTTATGCCGGATTAAGATTGGTTCTAGCACTTTTCATGAAAATACCTGCATGTCACACATTTTCTGAAATGACCAATCAATCATTCTTTCAGTTTTTCAAGTGGATATATCAGGCATGATATCTTAACCACACGAAATTAATTTTGCAACTACCCGTTGACTTTTTATTCTTAATCCATTGGATTAATTTGCAGGAGCGATATTTTGTTGGCCGTGGTCTTGTTGAAAATACCACTGATTACATGAGGTTTGTCTCATCCTGCTTGAAACTCAGTAAATTTCTTCTTTACCTAATTCACTAAGGAGAAATGTTCTACTCTTTGCACCTGAATTAATTAGTAGAATCTACGGATGAAGATATGTCTATGTACTTTTTAGGAATATCAAATTTAAGTTGAATGTAAATTGGATTAAATGCTGGAGCCTGAAAATTTATGACTCGGAAAAATTTATATTTCTTCCATGTGGAAACAGTTAATTTTAGAGATTCAAATTCAGAAACAATGAAGTGTGAAGAATTACTTTGAGGTTTGGTTATAAAACGAATTGTAAATATCAGATTTTCTATTTTTTCTTGTTCTCAGAGGAAGATTTACAAAAAGAGAGGCTGAAAAATATTCCAGGAATTCTTCAATTAAACTGGAACAGTGCCTACCATGACTTGTTCTAAACTTTGAATCTCCTTGGAATTGTAAGAATACTGATCGGGTGAAGTATAAAGAATTGCAGAAGGGATTGAGAATTCAAATATAAGAAGGAAATATAAAGAGAATAATGACTCTATTAGATGCTGGTTCATTAACTGACTTTTAATTATGACTGCACTGAATGGTAGTTTTACACAGATGTGTGAGGATGGAAATGTGAAGGAAAGGAAATCTCTTTTGTTATGCAATTTTTAGAAATCAATTTTTTAAAAATGTTGTTATTATCTCTAGTGGGAGTTGAATGACTTTTATGAGAATGAAAAAGGTATCTGCAATTGCTGTAAGACAGAAAACACTTGAATGTGGCTAGTGAAGAAAGTTGCTTCTATTACTTGTACAATTAACCTGCAATACTTTCTCTTCATCCTAACAATGTATTGAATCAATGATGTCACAGTGCAATAAATCTGGGGTTGACCTATAGTATTGATCCAACTTGAATTACAACTCATTTGTGTTTGAAAATTTTGGGTTCGGTTTACTATTTTCTTTCTTCTTTTCCCTTCAAAAGGTTGAGTAAAATTTATTTGTGCCCATTTTCTGGGTTTTTGCATGACTTATTTCTGATGACATCATCTATTTCATTTATTCCAGATATGTGCTTTTTTGGCTGGTTATCTTGGTTTCCAAGTTCACATTTGCTTATTTTCTTCAGGCAAGTTTTTGTATTATTAGTTTTGTTTTGTTGTTATTGTTATTGTTATTTTTTGCATTTTGTTGCATATATCCATGCTTTTGTCTGTAAATATGGTTTCCAAGGTTTGTTTAATATATTTTTTTTCTGGAATAATAAATGTTTCTTTTCTCCCTGGAATATTGCAGATTAAACCTCTTGTCAATCCTACCAAGACTATTGTACATATGCCATCCTTGCGATACTCATGGCATGATTTGATATCAAAAGGTAAGTTCACTTCTCAATGTTAACTCATCATAGTTCCCTTTTTGTTTGATATAGTTCTTATCTTTATGGTTAGTTCAGATGTTTTCTTTGTTTCTCTTGTATGATCTGTGTTCTTCACCTTATAATAAGACTGCAGTAAAGGTAAAATAAAAACATTAGATATAGGATTCCTTGCATGTTATCTTTTGACATTGGTTTGGAAAGAATCTGATCCTGAAGGAGGACTCTTTGTCCTCATTTTTGCCGGACCTTTTCTTTTACCTCCTGGGAAAAAACTTAGCCCAAGGTACTGATGTTTGAATTCTCTTCATTCATTTTCGTGGTCTGAGCACTTAAGTAGATTAGATTAGATTCATGAATCTCTCTATTAAAGCTCCACTGATTCCTTTCAATATGGAATGAGTTTTGGATTGTGAACAAATCATGTCCAGTTGAGCAACCTGTGAATAGAACTCCCCAATGGTTGTCTTTGATTTTCAATTTTGGTGAGTCAGCACAAAGGAATAAGATTAATATGCCTATTGAACCATCTTGTGATAGTTATTTTTCAATCATTTCATGTGTGCAATAACATGTGTTTCTGGAGACACTCGTACCAAAAAATTGGATGGCTGCATCAATGTATTTACTTTCTTGACGATGCATAATATTCTTGTACTTATTTCCAAATCAAATTTCATTTTCTTTAAAATGTAAAATACCATTGCTATTATGAGATTGAAAGAGCTGAAAAAGAAATACATGCATAATATATATAGATATATATTTATATCTGTGGATCCACATACAGACAAAGGTACACTCAGAGACAATCACATACACACGTTGCATTATCTTTTCCTTAGTAAGCGTGTTAATATCTTTTCTCTTGTGCTTGTTACTTGTCTTTATCTTAAATTCATTAATTTTGAATGGTTCTTCGATATCCGCATTAGAGAATCTTTGTTCAATCAATATTAAGAAATTGCTATCCGGATATTTTTGAATTTTTATTCCTTTTTGGTAGTTGTGTTAGATTTCATTTGGCAATGTACCAAGAATGCGCTCCCAATTTTCTCTTCTCTGCATACATGAACATATGTACTTCTGCATACATGAACATACATACTTCAACAAGCCAATGAAACATGCTTGTTAACTAGTGTAGCCTTTTTTCAATCCCCACAAATTTTTGCTAGAAAAATCTTCAATTTTTTGAATGACGTCCTTGCATCTTTCATATCTTCTTTTAGATTCGGTGACTAGCTTGATTAGAACCGATGATAGTGTATGTCCATGCACATGAAAACTAGTTTGGAAACTGTTTACTGTGACTTTTCATCTCAAATATCATGTTTGACCTTTACAAGGATGCTTGTAGATTGTCTCTACAGTTTTTGATGCTTGTATTTCTTCTTGGCAGACAATAATAATGCATTGACTGTGGCTAGCTTGTGGGCTCCTGTTATTGCTGTAAGTATCTGTTCATTCATTTGAAAATAAGTTTCCCTTTCCGTAGTATATGAGAAGAGATGAGGCTTGAATTGGGATCAAACTTCTAAATCTTAGTAAGACGCTCCATCTTTTTGAGTTATCTTACTGCTGTATGCATGTGATTGTTGGAAAAAGATAGAGATTCTCTTGTACCTTTTTTTCTTCTTGTGATTACTTCTAAAGAATGTTGGATGTGAGGACACAATGGTTTAGGGTTCGGGTGTTACTTTTCAAGTTCTATTATGGACTTGAAAGGACTGTGAGCTCACTTAATCTAGTAAGAATTGAAACTTACCTCACAACTAAAGCAGTCTAGACAGCTAAATTATATTCGACTGTGAGACTTCCCATGACAAGCAATCACCCCTTTTCCCTACCCAAATGATCTGTAGTTGAAGCTGATGGTATATTTTTGAAAATGTTAACCAATCAACTGTTAAGGATATCTTGACCACATATATACATAAAATGTACATAGATATGTTTTAATACCCATATCAAAGATTAATTGTTTAGTTATTTATTCTGTATGATAAAATACTAAATTTCTGAAACAGGTTTCCCTAGTTCTGCTTCCAAAAGTCATTTTCTTCATAACCGGAAACTTAATTGGAGATATATTTGTTTGGCACCTCCACTTTTTAAAATTTGAGAATTTAGAGAATTGAGTATCCAAAATTAGTTGTTCCAATTCCTTTCCAATCAGCTTTCACTCACGTGCTTTATTGTCACGCACTTGCTGAACTGTGTGCATCACGCACAACATTTGGCACCATTCTTCCAATAACTAAAAAGTGTAGCATCCCTGAATCTAATTGGGGTTCGCGGTCGTGGAAGAACTGGATCAGAAAAAAGAGGGATTTTGGTTGTAAGATATCTAATGTAATCGGCACTGGAATTGAGATCTTATTCTAAGAGAAATATCTCAAATATCTGAAGTTTCTTTTTGTATATTATATGGATGATCTGACCCACAAGGATCATGATTGGGAAGTTTCCAGAATTGACCAAATGTGCTGAATCTGGGGCATGTCGGAGACAATCACGATGGACCAAATGTGCTGAAAAGGACTAAAAGGTGTTGGGAGAGATTGGATGATGCTAGACTACTTTGGGCTTGTCCAGAACATTCTGGAACTTTGTGGAAACATCACGAAAACCCTAGACCAACTTCGAATCTCCTGGGCATGGCTAGACTACTTTAAACAATTGTACATAGTTTGAGGAAAATGACTTACATGGTTAATTGGATCGGACCGGACCGACCAGTTGGACTGGGAACTGGACCTGTGACCAGTTCAGTTTGGTTCGAGGGGAAAAATCGACCTCTGTAGTGCAGACTGGATTGAGCTCGCCTGTTCAACCGGTGAATCGTTGGACCGGCCAGCTAGTGATAAGACCCGCAGATTCCCTTAAAAAAAAATTTCAGTTCAAATCATTAAAAAAGCTTGAAATCAGATGATGAATATTTTAACTAATTTATCACAAAATGAACAATTCCTTACCAAAATCCAAATCATAAATCAACACATAGACTCTCCATAATGGGAAAAAAAATTCTCAAAATTCTGAAATAGGCATGAAGCACACAGTTTTTGTGGATGGAGGCCTATGATACTACATGATATGAACAATTCAAGAAAGGAATGAGGGATATGAGAGAAGAAGAGGAAAGAAGAAAGGGTTCCTTTTACTTAAAGATTTTCTCCTAATATTTTGATTCATGACCAACAAGAAGAGAAGTGAGAGACGAAGGGAAACAGGACATAGACATTGGTCATCTCCAAGTCTTCGTTGGCATTCAGGGCAGAAAATCTCCGACCTAGATGAAGAGATTTGGTGTTGGAAAGGAAGAATCCAGGGGTCTTGAGCATGATTTCTGCTGCTTTAAGGGGTTGATAAATGTGTCGAATTTCACCATTTGGGAAGATAACCTTTACATCGTTGGAAGAAGAAGAAGATTGCTTCCTAATTGGCCCTGAAAGTGTGCAAGATAAATAATTGCCCATGAGAGAAGTGTGAGACAAAGAAAGAGACAGCGAAGTGAGGAGACGCAGGCAAGGAGGAGGCGGCTGAGAGAATGAAAAAGACAAGAAAAAGTAGATTTAATGAGAAAGACTTTTTAGGGTTTTTTCCCCCCTTATTTTGTTTTAGTAAATTTGGTGTTAGCATTATAAGCCCATAATACTCAAAAACAATAAAAGCCCAACAAGTATAAACCCTAATATTAACCCATAGTTATAAACATTTTTTAATTATTAAATTAATCGGTTCAATTGTAGTTGAACCTTGAACCATTAATCAGTAACTTTTCCGATTCGATGACTGGTGCTGTTCTGAAAACATGGATGAGTTATACATCAAGAAAGAAACATGTCTTTGCTTAACGTGAGGTTACGTTCTTGGGGTATATTGTTGGTGGAGGGAAGTTAAGGATACAAGCGATATGCAATTTTTAGCTGCCCAATTGCAAGGATACATGTCTTTCCTTGGCCTCTTCAAGTGCTATGAAGGTTCATCAAGGGCTATTTTTCTATTTTGTCTCCTTTGATAAACATGTTGAAGAAGAATAAAAAACGTAGAATCAGGATACCCAATGCCAAGAGGCATTTTAGTAAAACATGTTTTGACCAAGGAGCCTGTGTTAATACTCCCCTACCACATCAAGTAATGTGAAGTACACATGAATTTTTCATTATAGGCATTTGATTTGGATCCGAGATGGTTACCTTTTAGCTTATGAGAGTCGTAAGTTAAACAGCACCTTGCGTTGGGACATTACTTGCTCATGGTTAGGACACCAAAAGCTACTTCCTCAAGGAATGGAAGATGATGCCAAAGCATTTATGTTGGCGAGGCTTCTGGCTGAGTTCAACTTTTGGAGTACAAGCTCCCAACACCTGATGTGGGAAGATGGAAGTTGTTGCCATCAAAAGTCCAAACTTTCTTTTTTGGAACAGTTCAAGGATTAACTCAAGCACGTTCCACATGCCAAGAGCTTGATGGAGTTGCCAAGCTAATTAAGGACACTCTAATTTTAGCTAACTGATGGGATGCTCACTAATACGGGCGATAGTGTCTTCGTGCTAAAATAGCAAGGTTGGAGGAAGGAAAGTATGGAGGAGTGCTTGATTCGCTTTGAGCTGTTACCATAGGCTACAATATGCTTAGGCACTCATTGAATGGGCATATTGTTGGCTTTAGTCGAGTGACGATGTTGAGCTATATGTCTATACTTGTTCGCTACAAGACAAGATGGCAACATCGAGCGACCAAGTTGCAAGAATGGTTTCCAATACAGGAGAACCAACAAGAATAACATCTTTACAAACTTCATCACATGACTACCAAGGTCCAAAGGTTGTACAACATTAGGATTATGGTGGACAGGTTTAGCAAGTACGGAGTATTCATACCGGTGCCAAAGAACTTTTCAGTTGAGGATGCTGCCCAACTATTCTTTAAACATGTGAAATGTTAGAGGATTCAGCTTTACTCCATAATGATCAACATAGCCATGAGCGGTTTTGGATGGAGTTATTTAGAGGATTCAGCTTTACTCCATGTGTTTTCACCCCAAACTGTTGACTGTACAAAATGGGTGTATTCCATATTGGAGTACTTGATGCATTACAACCTACAATGGAGTGAACCTATGTGGAGATAGCCATAGGACAACTGACAACACCCTAAACACATTGTGTTGGTTGCAAGGGACCAAGCTCTACTGTTGTCAATTATGCCAACGAGTGGTGTAAAAAGACCGATATGGCATGTGCCCACT
Organism: Parsonsia alboflavescens; assembly: GCA_028571225.1. Taxonomy (NCBI): domain Eukaryota; kingdom Viridiplantae; phylum Streptophyta; class Magnoliopsida; order Gentianales; family Apocynaceae; genus Parsonsia; species Parsonsia alboflavescens. Next base: position 15,452,731 of record JAOXNR010000029.1, read on the forward strand.
TAGCTAAAGCTTCCAAGAAAATGAAGTTGTGGGATAAAAAGGAGAAGAAGCACTTGGAGCTTGAGAAGATAGATTTGGCATTGGTGAAGCTCCTCCCTCACCAAGTATGAAAATTGATAAAGTTGCACAAGGAGCTAGTTTGGATCTACAAGGGGTTGTTTTCGAATCTATCGTGTTTACCACATAAGCCTTTGAAACCATACTTTTGTGGAGATGGATGAACTAATCGAGGGTGAAGGGGGCACTCGCATCAATCATAACCCTTTATGTATGTGAAATAGAGGAGATCTTGTCTTTTCAAGTAATCCCGAAGGAGGGGATGCCATTTGATCTCATTGGAATATTTTATCAAATGAAGGAGTTATTTATTAGCTAGGAAAGTTGAGAGCATGAGCTAAAGTTATGGAACTGTTGGGACTTGATCATTGCCCTATTGCATGGAGAATGCAAGGCCCTTGCCAAATTGTGTGGACTGACAAATCAATGTGCCCCAACACATTCACCACTGGGCACCAATTTTCCTGAAGTTTGCATAAGGTTCTAGGGCAGGCCAAAAGTAACAAGGCCCAAGAATGTGCTAGAAGGAATCAGACAATGCTAGACTGCTACGGATTTGTTTGAAAGAATTCAAAACCTTTTTGACACATCAAGAGAATACTAGACCAGCCTAGAGTCTCGTAGGTTTGGGTAGAAGACTAAAGACTCTTGCACATCGCTTGGTCAAAGTCTTGTGCAAAGTAGAGAATTCTAGAGGATTAATGCTGGTCAGTGAATCAAAACGATCCCAACCGTTGGTGGAGGAGGTGATGTTCCATAAATACCTTTATACCCTCATTTACAACCATTCAAGAGTTGAGGGAAAAGTTTTAGAATGTGAAATATGAGCATTCTCCAAATTCGCGGGAAGTTGTTCGTTCCAAGTTCCTTAATTATTTTTCATCATTCTTGTTCGGGTATTGTTTCTGTTACTTTTTGAGTTTTGAGGGAAAGTTCGTTAGAGCAGTATAGTCTTTGAATCGAAGACCAAGTTCATGACAATTGTGCACTTGTAATTGGTCATGACATCAAAACTTTTTGTGCAAAATTTTGTGGATTAGGTTTCTTTTTTTTGCTTTCTATTCTAACCATAACATCTGTGGATCATTAATCTCCACCGTTTCTGTGCCATTGATGTCTTCCTCTCCACTTTGTTTCTTCTCTCTTGCTATTGCCCTCTTTCCTTCTTACTTTCTTTTCTCACTCTTATCTGATTTGCAATCTTCCCCTCACCGTCCCTTTCTCCATCAATTGCTTTATTGGCAATTTCACTAGTGGTAGGTGAGATCCAAGATTGACCTCCCTCTTCCTAGCATCCTTCACATCAGATCTTGCTTTGGCCCTCATCTTTTGCATCTCCATCAACTCTTGTCGTCAACTCTTGTCGACCCATTTCTCTCTATCCCTATATTGTTGAGCTTCCATTTCTCTTACTATAGGTGGCACAATGATGGCGGTTGTGTGTGCATATGTGGTGGTATCTAGCATTTCAATGAGATGGGTAGCATTGTAGATATTATGAGAAATATATGCAATCTTGTAATATTTGTTTGAATAATGATATCATATGTGTTTATAACATCCATGGAAACTCTCCATGTTCACCATGCATTAAATCCTAAAGTTTACCGTTATATCCTTAAGGCGCCCCTCATACGGGCTGAACATAAATTTTTTAATAGTAAGTACTCGAGATGTGAACAATATTTTTGTAATAGGTGGCAGTGGAACTAGAAGCTGTTACTTTAGCTTTTAATGAATCTTGACTTATACACTCTTTATCGCCAATCCTAATGGAATTATACCCCCTAAGAAAGGATAACTACTTTTGGAACTACAATTGAGAATATGTTTTGAAATTAAAATTTAAGAGTCAATCTAAATTCTCATGGTTTTTTTGACCCGCTAAACTCCAAAAGCTTAACCTTAGTGAGAGGGATGGAAATTTATCATGGTATCTGAGCGGACAGTCCTGAGTTGAACTCCTGTTGTCGCCTATTATTTTGTTATTATTCACGTGTTAGGCCCTGTTCGTCCCACACGTGAAGGGACATGTTAAATGATTAAATTCAATCCCTCTGTATTTGCAGAGGGATAAAAATTTATAAAGGTATCAAAACAAAGGTCTAGAGTTTGGCTTTTGTTGCTGCTCATTATTGTTTTATTATTCATGTGTTGGGCTAGTTGAAAATTTGTGTTTGGCCCAGGCGTGAGGAGCCCTTTCCATCAGCTTAAGCTTTTAGAGTTGGTGAAAAAACCTGGTATCGAGGGAGATCCTGAATTCAACTCTTACCATTGCCCATTTATGGTGTTATCACCCACTTGTTGAGTTTGTTATTGAAAGCTTGTGATTGGTCCACACGTGAGAGGATATATGTTAAATGATTAAATTCATTCCTTCTTTATCTGCTTAAGCTTTTGGAGCAGGTGAAATTTTATTAGGACTAATGGAAGCCAACATATGTGGTGGTCATCCGGCCCACAATCTGTTTCTAATTCAAACAAAATTTTTCTGTCATTTCAAATAACACTCGCATTTCAACCCTACTCCCTTTAGTTTAATAGGTTTTGGCATCACATTTATTTCCTGTAGCTCGTTATCAAAGCATCTTTCACATCTACTTCATTGGTTTTTTAATTCATTACTCTGTCCGCCTTGCTCTTGAAGTGGAAATCTATATTTTGTCTCTCTGATTTCAATCCTGTCACTGATCTCCAGATTTATGTCATGGATTCTCATATATGGTACACTCTGTTATCTGCTATTGTTGGTGCTGTAAGTGGTGCTCGGGCTCGATTGGGAGAGGTACTTTTGTACTCCTAAACATTTAACTAATCTATTTCGGTATTCAAAAGTAATATTTTTCTTTTTGTAATGCTAATCTTCCCATCTATCACTTCTTTTGTCTTTTAATCTGGAAAACTGATTTTCACAGATCCGTACAATAGAAATGGTACATAAACGTTTTGAGAGCTTTCCAGAAGCCTTTGTCAAGAATCTTGTTTCACCAGAGATAAAAAGGTATATTAACATTTGGAATGACCTGATTGCCATTTATGATTCTGAGGATATTCTGCTGACAATGCTTATTCATTTTGGTGATGTGTTTTCTGCTAATTTCGCAGGATGCCGTTTTTCCAACAAACTTCACAGGTGAATTAATCTTTGACTTTGGTCCCATGTTTCTCTCCTAAATCAAATCTTCAAGCGCAATATTTTCTATTTTTCAAATTTGTTATTTGGTTCCTTTTTCCAGAAAAAATGCTGTGATAGATGTATTGAAAGAATATTATTTACTTCATATGCTTCAATGAAGTTTTCTGCACAGTTTCTTCCCTTTTTTTTTTTGTTACGCTGGCTCATTGAAATTAGGACTACTGCTGATGTATTGAAATGTTATGATGGTTTAATTTAAATAGCCTTCAAATTTTGGTATTTGTCTCAGATATTTCCTCAATTTGATGATGTCTCGTGAAGAAAAGATCTTTTAGATGTTTTTTGTATTCTATTTGGTTATGAAGTTTGTTTAGTGATGCATTTATGTTTCCTGTGTATCTATAGACTTCTGAAGATAACAGCAAAGAGAATGCGGCAATATTCTCCCCATTTTGGAATGAAATCATCAAAAGCTTGCGCGAAGAGGATTACATTAGTAATAGGTATGATTTGCAAATAGTGATTTCTTGTGGTTTGAACCAATGCTTGTGTTGCTAGCCTATTCTGAATATTAAGATTTCTAGTCATGTTTCATTTTGTTTTCTATTCTAGAGAGATGGACTTGCTTTCGATGCCAAGCAATGCAGGAATTATTAGATTAGTCCAGTGGCCTCTTTTTCTTCTTAGTAGCAAGGTCTTTATCACATAAACTTTCCCTTTGATACAAACAATAATTAGAATTGTTATCAAGTTCCTTCAGTATTCTCAAGCTATTGATCTTTCCAGATTTTATTGGCGATTGATTTAGCTCTGGATTGTAAAGATACACAAGGAGATCTATGGAATAGAATATGCAGAGATGAGTACATGGCATATGCTGTTCAGGAATGCTATTACAGCATTGAAAAGATTTTATATTCCCTTGTTGATGGGGAAGGAAGACTCTGGTGCGATTCTCTTTATATTTTGCAAAGAAACTCTTGCATATGTTGCTTTCTTTCACAATCCTGTCAAGTTTTTAAATAACTTTTGATTCCTGTTTAAAACAGGGTAGAAAGGATATTCCGTGAGGTTAACAACAGTATCCAGGAGGGTTCACTTGTCATCACCTTGCATCTGAAGAAGCTTCCTGTTGTGCTTTCAAGATTTACGGCTTTGACTGGTCTACTGGTAACTATTTCTGTGCCTCCCTTCTGTTACCACCCCCACCTTCACCCCCTCCTCCAGAACAACACCACATATTTATGAACTTTGATTTTTGCCCGTTCTTTGTTCTACAATTTCGAAATTCTCTTTTGCCTCTTATAATGGAAATTTCTTTTCAAAAGGAAATTGTGTCCCTGATATTGTTGTGGCTATGATTCATTTTTTGTTGTTTGCCTAAGTTGTTCTTGGTTTACTTTGTTTCTTACCTAAGTTGTTCTTGGTTTTATGTGAATTTGTGGGGATTTTAAATTTCAGTTCTCTTGTTAAACTAATCTCTCTCGATTTCCATTTCAGATACGGAATGAAACTCCTGAACTAGCAAAAGGTGCAGCAAAAGCCCTCTTTGATTTCTATGAGGTTGTTACACATGAGCTGCTTTCCTCTGATTTAAGGTCAGCACATAGTTGATTTCTTTTACTTGTACAAGTGAGTGGCTAAGCCTCTATTCATTTTCTTTGAGACTAGAGCTACAGATGTATAAACATTTTTCTACCAGGGAGCAGCTTGATACATGGAATATATTATTAAGGGCAAGAAATGAAGGTCGTCTCTTCTCTAGAATTGAGTGGCCCAAGGATGCTGAAATTGTAAGCCTCTGATATTTTAACTTTGACCTGGATTAATTATAACTTTGGTTCTACTGAAAATTCTGTTTAAAAATAAAACATTTGTTCTCTTTGGTTTGTTTTTTAAAACAATAGATCCCTTAAAGAAGAGTAAAATACTCCAGCTTTTTCTTAACCTACACTTTCAAGAAATGAAATAGAAAAACCTCATAAAAGCTGTTGACTTGTGCGAAAAAGAGATGAGAAAGGAAACAAGGGCAGGTCTATGTCATGTTTCTAAGTTTGTTGAATTGTTATGCTTTGACAGAAGGAACAAGTGAAAAGGCTACACCTGCTTCTCACAGTAAAGGATTCTGCAGCAAATATACCAAAAAATCTTGAAGCAAGAAGGAGACTGGAGTTCTTCACAAATTCGTTATTCATGGACATGCCTGCAGCAAAGCCAATTTGCGAGATGATGCCATTCTGGTTTGTTTAAATTTGTTTGATGTAGTTGTTAATGGTTGTGCTGTGTATAAATGAATATTCTAATTCCTTTCTGCCTTAATTTTCTGGAGAACAGTGTCTTCACACCTTACTACAGCGAGACTGTGCTTTATAGTTCCTCTGAGTTGCGGGTGGAAAATGAAGATGGCATATCTACACTTTTCTATCTCCAGAAGATATTTCCAGGTTATTTTTTCGCCTATTGTTTTTGTTTTTGTTTGTTGTGACATGAGTTTATCTTGTGCATAAAATTTGCTTGTGAATTGAGGTATTCACTTGGATATCTTTTCTTTTTTGTTGTGCAAAGAGACATTTTTGTAAAAGTTGTTTTATAATATTCAACATTCATGGGTATCTTCCAGTACTTGATGGTCCAAGCTTCTTGCTAATTATGTACTTGCTGAGGATTTTTTCTTCTCTAACACAGGCAGTTCTTCGGATAATATGGTTATCTGAAGGGATAGGTAGAACAGATTCTACAATTTTTTTTTAAATAATAGAGGAAGATAGAATCTAGAAGTTGGCGGCAATGGACTTCTTTTTTTTATTTTTCTTATTTTTAATCTAAATGTAAAATATATATAAAGATCAAAAGATATTCAAAATACTTGGGCATACCTGAGGGCGTATACTAAGTGTGTCCTATCTAGGCAAATGACTAAGTGTGTCCTATCTAGGCAAATGACTAAGTGCCCAAATTTTCATTGGAAGTTAAAACATAAGGATAGAAAGAAAATATTACTTTGTATACTTTTTTTTACCTTAGTAAGTATCGCTTGAACCATAGACTTAACACCATCACGGAGGTTTCTATTGCGCCCATTCCATTGAAGAAATACCATACAAGGATGTTGGACTGCCAGGTAGTACCCCTAGGTTCCTTTTTGAGCCATTTGACACTTGCCAACGACGCAGACATCTGTCTCAAAACTCCCAGCCTTCATTCCACACTTGTTCGAAAAAATTCCAAAAAATAAGTGTTTATGTGTTTCTGCTTCAGCCATAAGATAAAGAAGTATTTTGGTGGTGTAGATGAATTCCAAATGACCACCATTTTAGCCTTCTTGAGATGTAAACACTTAAAACCAATTTCCATTATTTCCGCTACTTTCCTACCCAGGACTTGCATTAATGGATGAGCCTTCTTTGCTGCACATAATATCTCTAATTTCCAAAAGCATAGAGTTGAATCTTCTTTCTTCTTAGAGAGGAGTTAGTGGTTCCCGCTTTTGAGATCACGAAAGCCAGGCACCTTCCTTTCTCAGTATTGTCAAGTCCTTCCAAGCCACCGAGGCCAAGCCTTTCTCCCAAAAGAAGTCTCAGTTATGGCTGATGATCTTGTCTAGACAGTAGACAGTACTGGCAGAATATTCTGCAAGAAACAAGTGACTCCTTGAATGAGCAATTGAATCAATTCTGCACGACCAGGGTAGGATGGGAATATTCTCTCAATCTGCGATGGTAGCAGAGGTTTTCTCCAACAAGACTACATTTGAGTCTGTTTTCTTCAAGTGGTATACCCAAGTACGGAGCAGGCATGCACCGAAAAAAATGAAATTAGTAATATGAAACATTGATAGCCTGTCCAAGTAAGAAACAGCTGGAACAAAAATGATAAGGCTTAAATGGGTTGATCTAAAGGCCAGATTTAGCTTCAAGTCTGTCAAGCAGTCCATGAGGACTCTAACCGAGTCAATATCACCCAAAGAATATAAGAGCAAGTCATCTAGGCTAGATGAGCAATTTTTAAAGCTGCACATTTGGGGTGGCAATTGAAGGGGTGAACTGAGGTGCTGCTGATCAAGGTTCTTGAAAGATACTCAAGACAAACCACAAATAAGGAAGGGGAAAGGGGGTCTCCTTGTTGAAGGCCCCTTTTACCCTCAAAGAATCTATGAGAAGCCCCATTTACTTGAATAGAGAAAGAACTAGAAGAAATACATTCTTTGATCCATAGAATAAACCAAGAGGGAAAGCCATGACCATGCAAAACCGCAAGCTTTTGTTTCTATTGTGAAATAGTTGAAGCTAACATCATACAAATTCATTTTCATCTTCCTTGCCCATCCCTTTTATGAGGTGTGCATGCACAGTCAAAATTGAAATTTACTCATTACAAATTTTATACTCCTTACTCTTGGAAGACAAATTGTTGGCATTCTAAAAGGTTTTATTTGCACATTTTTTATTTTTTGGCTGCTGGTTCTGTATGGACCTTGGTTACTTGTCACAAGAACACTAGTAGAGGATATGGAAGTACTAGAAACCTAGAAGCAACTTATTTTTTGCTTGTTTTACAGAGTTCCTATTAATAATAAGAGAAACAATCACAAAAAGGCATTTCTTGCTCTTGTTGCATTAGTATTCTTATATGCATGCTATAGATAACTGAAAATTCGGGTGATAAACATAGCTTCTGGACAGTTTTTCTGAAACTTTATGTTTTTCATTATTATGTTCACTGTTGGACCTTTCCATTGGTTTACTTGAAACTGAGTACAGTCCTTGTTAGTTGTCTTGCCTCCACGATATTTCTCTTTAATATTCTTCATTGTGATATCTCTTAAGAATTTAATGTCTTATTAATCATCATAAAATTCTTTTGCTCCCTGTTTTAGATGAATGGGAAAATTTTCTGGAACGAATTGGTCAGGGTGGTAGAGATGATGCTGAAATTCAAGAAAACTCTAGTGATGCATTGGAGCTCCGATTTTGGGCTTCTTACCGAGGTCAAACATTAGCTAGGACAGGTGGATTCACTTATCTTTTTTGCTTGCTTATCAACTTTCAAGTGATTTCTCAGGAACTATAGTCATCATTCTTGGTTGTGGGGGAATTCTGTCACTATTTGGTGACTCTTATGTGTCTAATATTCTTTTTTCTTCCTTATTTCATATGAAGTGCGAGGTATGATGTACTACAGAAGGGCAATAATGCTACAAAATTACCTGGAAAAAAGATCTCTAGGAGGTATTGGTCTGGTTGAATATTCTTGATTTTAATTTCCAATATATTGGACCACCAAAGATTAAAGTACAAATGTCCGTAATTTATTTGCAGTTGATGCTCAACCACAGTCTAGTTTTCCCATGATGCAAGGTTTTGAGCTATCGCATGAAGCTAGGGCTCAAGCAGATATAAAGTTTACTTATGTGGTTTCCTGCCAAATATATGGGCAACAAAAGCAACGGAAGGCTCCTGAGGCAGCTGATATATCTCTTTTATTGCGTAGGTCTGTCTTGCAAATTGATTATTGATCTTGCTGTTTTGGGCCCTCACCATGTCAATATCTAATCTCTAAGAAGTCTGAGATTTCTTGATCATGTCTCAAACTTGACAACCCTCCAGTTGCTCCACCTTATTTTCTTATTTTCTCTCTTTTGCATGTTGTTTTTTCACCACTGGTAGTGTTGAGATCCATATTTGTAACTTTGCTTCAGTGAACAGAGGCTTACTGGATCTATCTATTTGCTTTTCTAGGAATGAGGCTCTTCGTGTTGCTTTCATACATGTAGAAGAGAGTGGTGCAGCTGATGGAAAGGTCTCAAGGGAATTTTATTCTAAACTTGTTAAATCTGATGCACATGGGAAGGATCAGGTACAAAATTGTAGTTGTGGACATTCATTTCCCAATTCTTTTTGCCAAGTTTTTGTAGTGGATCATTTGTTTGTTTATTTGCTATTTGTGCCTCAACGCTGGGAAACTTCTCTAGTTTTAGATGAAACATCTTTGAACCATCTTGGTATGGCATTGAAACACTGCAATTGCTATGTATTTTTGCAGTGACAATTTCAGTTGTGGATGATGAATAGTTCTACTTTTGTCATCCTTTTTTATGTCTGTCATTATAGGACTGAATCGAAAATGATCAAACTATATATGGTGAAATGGTCACTGGAATATAAGAAAGTACGGATTCAAGTATGTTATTTAATTGTACCACTTTTCCAGGAAACTTGTAGTGCATGTGCATATATGTGTAAGTATATTATATGGTTGAAATATGATTAGTTCGGATGTTCTTATATTCTCTCTGTTTTTTTATCCACAAATTCAATCTCATAATGTTTGGTAGTCAAAGCACCTCTCAGGAATCTCTTGAGTTTAACTTGCCCATGTCTCCCTACTTTATTGAAAGAGAAAAGAAACATTTTAGGGTCTGGAGAAAGGATCCAGTCTGCCCTCAAAATGTCTGAAAGTTCAGTTTTTTGTCCCTTAACTAAAAAGTCCAACTACTGCCCCCTAAAACTTTGAAACATGTAGATCTTGTCCTTCCATCTACGGTACTAAAACTTCTTTGAAGTGTAAGTTCTGGGCTTTTTAAAGTAGTGTTGGCAAAAGTTGGACTTTTTGGGTGGCAAAAGCTGAATTTTTCAGACAGCTTGAGATTACATTGTAGCAGGAAATTTTAAACCATATAAATTTAACCATCTTGTATGGTCATAAAAATGGGATGACATGGTACATTTGACCTCAATAAGTGGTAGAAATTTAAATTTTTCTAGTTGAATTTTTTATTCTGGTATATATTAATTTTGACATATCCTTTGGCTCTTTAGGCCTAGTATTAGTAAAAAATTACCATTGACTCACTTAAGATTCCAATTTATTGTGAGCTAAAAGTATTGCACTTTCTCATAACATGGTATCGAGTGGATATAGATGGAAAAAGATTGACAATGGTTCTACTGGAAAGTTAAAAATTCTTTTGCAAGTAAAGAAATTTAATCGATGGTAATATATGGAAGCAGGAAAAGTTATAAACCAATAATTCTTGTATTTCTGGTTTTATTCACCCATGGCAATAAATTTTGGAGTCTTTGAACAATTTCAAAATCATAAAATATTTGATTGAAAACAAAACTTTGGTTATTAATACCCCCCCCCCCCCCCCCGGTTCATAATATAAGTTGTTTAAGATTTTTGCACAAGTATTAAGGATACAAAAAGCGATATTGACTTATTTAAAATACCAAAAAATGCCTAGTCAATTGGATCAAGAAAGATCCTGACATTGGATCAAGAAAAACCTATGGTAAAAGTGGAAAAGAATACTAAGTACTTGTGAAATTTTATAAAATGTCCTATAAGATGATACACATTTAAAAGTTTAAAATAACCTGTAGTGAAAATACCTAAAAAACCCAAAATAGATCTAAAATAACCTATTTTTTATAAATAACATTTGTATTAGGAATACAAAAACAATATACTGACTTAGTCAAAATACTAAAAAAACCTTTAGTCAAAATTCCTAGGCAATTAGAGGAACAAAGCCTATGGGCAAAAGTGAAAAAAAAGTAAATACTCTGTAAAACAACCTTAATATGAAACCTATGTTATCAAAGGGAGAACATGAATAAAAAATTTAGAGGTAAGTATTCTCATCATTGATTTATAACAATCGAACTTATTCAGTGCATTACCAATCTGAACTTCTATGCATGACCTTATTGTTTGTTGCTCTCAAAAGAATCATGTTGAAATTGCATTCTTCAGATCCAAGAGGTTCTTGATTAGTTCTGTTAATGTTCTTTTTAATTTGTGGTGATTTTGACTGTCTGGAAAACAAATATAAGAACTTCATTGTTATACACACTTGCATTTTTTGTGTGCAGGAAATATATTCAATTAAACTTCCTGGAGACCCAAAACTTGGGGAAGGAAAACCAGAGAATCAGAACCATGCAATAATTTTCACTCGTGGGGAAGCCATTCAAACGATTGACATGAATCAGGTCAATGTTTTTATTCTCTTCATTTTTCACCTGCATATTATATTGATGAGCTTCACATCTACCATTTAAATCTGGACTTTGTTTCTATAAATATTTCATAATCTGGAGCTGTAATGCTTTTTTTCCCCTTCCTCTTCCCTATTCTCTTAGGAATCAACTCTTTTCTAAAAATGTTTTTTTCCCAACAACATTAATGTGCTTTGACATTTTGGGGCTCGGACAGCATATTTGTTCACAGTTTTCCCTTAATCTTGTCTTGTTGTCTTTAGTAAAAGAAGAAATGAATAACTGTGGTGTCAACACCTACTCTTTCGTGTCCCCTCTCTGGGCATGCCAGTTTCATTGAGTTTCAGTAACTAATTGAACAATTAAAACTATGTTGCAGCATGTTCCTTCGGGAGTGTTTTTGATTTTTTGTTTATTTTTTTTGTTGTCATTGCTCTTTTTCTTTGTCTTCTCTCCGGAAAAGCATGCTAAATATGTCCAAGTTTGTAGTTTGACTTCACAAGCATTTCTGCAACATCATGTCTAGAACTTTAAGGTCAATTTTTAGTTATTTGACTGAGTTTTTCATGTCCATAATGGGTTTTTTACCCCTTGTAAACTGAAAATGGCCATGTTTGTTTCTTTTACATTCATGAATGGGGTCATTGGGGTGGGGGCGGTGAAGCCTTCTGATTCTCAAAAGGAAAAATAAATAAATAAATAAAAGGTTGACAGTTCAAAGTCAAACTTCTAACTAGTTGACAGTTGTAAGGTGGTTTGATATTTAAACTAGAATTCAGGATTGCACTTGAGAAAATGATCAATCTGGAAAAGTTATAATTTTTTGTTCTTTGTATTAGCTACCTGTTAGGATATTTCAACTCCTCCACATATTCATGTCTTTGAATGCCTGATCTGGTTCCAAGAAAATCAAGAATCCAAAATGAGTGAATAAGGATGCCAATAAATATATACTATTCAAGATTCCATGATTGTTAATCTAGTATCTCCTTGTCAAATTTTTTCTGAAGAGTCACTTGGTATATAGAAATGATGCTCCTTTTGCTTGATGTTCTAGTATATGTTCGCTTTCAATTTTAATTCACTTTTTATCATTTTTTACCTTTTTGCTTTGGATGTTCAGCTTAAATTCTCAATTTTAAATGGTTCTTTTGCAGGATAACTATCTTGAGGAAGCAATGAAAGTTCGAAATCTTCTTGAGGAATTTAAAGCAAATCATGGTCTTAGGCCTCCTACTATTCTTGGTGTCAGGGAACATGTGTTCACTGGAAGGTTTGTCATCCTTATCTGAAATGATACAAAAGGATACTCTTTACTGTTATTGCAATCTTTTGAATGATGATGTGCTGCTTTCCCCCCACCCCCACTCCCTTCTTATGTGCAGTGTTTCTTCCTTGGCCTGGTTCATGTCAAACCAAGAGACCAGTTTTGTGACCCTGGGTCAGCGTGTTTTGGCAAAACCTCTCAAGTAAGTAGTTTTAAACATCCATCACAAGGATCAAACAAGGTTCTATATTGTTAAAGTTATATATGCAAAGACAACAGTTCTGTTCTGTCTAATTGTGGAAACAATTCTGTTCCCCAATATCCATGCCGTTTGAATTTTGTATTGTGGATCTTCTCTTGCTGTAGTTTGGTCTTCCATTTTGTGCTTTATTTTTGTTCCCCTCTCCTATTTTTGATTCATTTTCTTCTACCGTCTATATTTTCATTTTCAAGACTCTTTTTGCCCTGGTGGAATACCAATTGATCTTTTGAGACACTCTGGAACTTAGAATCTTTTTTCAGTATGAATGAATAAATGCAGTTCTTCTAAAATTAGAGGATTGATTTTATTTCTGTCTTCTATGCTCTCTGTTGTTTTAGTGAGCCTTCCGATTATGAAGAATTCTATTGAAAAATGAATTAGGTATATTTCTGAACAAGTTCTTTGTTTCCTCCTGTCTTTTGTGGAGCAAGGATTCTGCTTTTACATTCTAATCTAATGAATTCGTCCGAGATGATTTCAACTGTAGAAAATCCATCTGTAATATGGGATGAATATTTGGTTATTGTAGTTTCTTAAAAGGTACAACAGCTTTCACAGGTAAAGTATTTGTTTCTTTGGCAAATTGTGCAGAGTACGTATGCATTATGGACACCCAGATGTCTTTGATCGAATTTTTCATATTACTCGTGGTGGTATCAGTAAAGCATCGCGGGTAATCAATATTAGTGAAGATATTTATGCAGGCAAGTATAAAAACTGTTTTTCTTCTTTTGGTTGTATTTTGTAAGAATTGTGCTTCATTATGAAGTCTACTAGTGAATTGAAGAGTTTTTTTCTTCTGTCTATTTGACACAATGATTTCTTTGTGCTAAATGAGCATAATCTTTAGATTTCATTTTTTCCTTCCTTTTACAGGGAGTTAAACAATAGTTGTTTGAGACTTCATGTTCAGTATTGATTTTTCTAAATAAGGAAATCAACGTAAATGTTCTTTTAAATGGGGATATCTGAGATCCTGGTTGATGTCTGAAGTGTTTTAGTGACCATTAAGTCTTACTGATGTCAATTCATGTAGCAGTTGTTGGGATTTTTGTGTGTAGATTGCTGTAGGGCCAAGGGCTATAAGGTTCTTTATTCATGTAATAAGGCTCATAACTCATAGTTTCATTGTTCAACTAAGGTAGGGATGATAGTGTATTCAGTTCTTGATTGTGGATCATTGATTTTAAAACCATTGTGGGACAGGCTTTCTGTAAACTTTTTTAAGGTTTTTGTTATAGGAACAGAAAAGGAAAAAAAAATTATGTGCTTAATTGTCATTTGATTGCTAGTTGAGAATAGAATTTCAAAAGAAAAATCTATGCATTGGACTCTTCTTGGAGTACATTGCATGAAAATATTTGCTACAGGTTGGAGATTAGTTATGTTTCTTTTATTGAATAATGAATTTTTTTCCTTAACTATAATATAACATGGTGTAGCTGGATAATAATAAAAAGATGTTTCTGGAGATAGCTGAAAGTTCACTATTTGAGAATTTTTATCTTTATATATTATCACCTGTCTATTGTCTGCTGAGCTATCCCATAAGAAATAACTTGAAGCTTTCTGTTCACAATACACTTTCTGAATTTTGACTCGTCAATTCATGTGAGTTTCAGTCTCTGCCATCATTTTCCCAATATGCAGGTTTTAATTCCACACTTCGGCAGGGTAACATCACTCACCATGAGTATATACAGGTTTGCAACACTAAAATTTTATGTAGCAGGTGAACCGGTGGTTTCTCTGAGGTTGAGAAATTGACTTTTTCAATTTATTTTGGTTGCTTGTATGTAACTTTAGGTTGGAAAGGGAAGAGATGTTGGCTTGAACCAAATTGCCCTATTTGAAGGCAAAGTGGCTGGTGGAAATGGAGAGCAAGTCTTAAGCAGGGATGTCTATAGGCTGGGACAACTCTTCGACTTTTTTAGAATGCTTTCTTTCTACTACACTACTGTTGGTTATTATGTTTGCACAATGGTAATGGTTTCTTTTCCTATTCCACTTGGTCTCTTCAGTTTTGCTTTCAATCTTTTAGGGAACTACTTGAACTGTCTCATAAATTTGTTTTCCTGATGCAGATGACTGTACTTACAGTATATGTATTTCTTTATGGAAGAGCATATCTGGTAATTTCCATTTTGCACGATCTGAAAGATGTTCATTTATCAAATTCAAGATTATTGTAGTGTTACCACAGAATCAAATAGATAATAACATGAGGGGTGTGGGGGATGAGTTCTGGGGTATTAGCATCTTCATTTTCTCCTGCAGTTTTTCACATATGTGACAATTGTAGAAAAGTTTAATTATATGGCATAATTTTTGTTTCTACTTTTCCTGTCTGTGGACATCTTTGCATATGAATGACACTAGACAACCAATTATCTTAATATTAAGTGAAAAAATGACAATGGTTTTGCATGCAGCACATACATGATGCATAGCATGGTAGACTTTACAATAATTGTTTGCTAGATTCTTGTGCTTGGTTCTTTATCCAGTACTATAATATTTTGCTCCAATTTTGTTGGAAGTTTTTTTTCCTTGATTAAGTTTTGCTAAAAGTTTATGGTTAAAACATGTCCTAATTATACTGCTTTGACTTCCCATTTATTCTTCTGGAGCCTTTTTAGGTGAATTTTGTCGGCCTGATAGTGGAGTTTGTCCATTCATTCTAGCTCACTGCTTTTGTTTAAAATTTTCTAACGGTTTCATGCTAAAATTGACTGAATAGTCACCGTTTGTCACTGTTTAGCTGCTTAGTATGCAAGATCCTTTTGGTTTGCAACGTGTTTGTCTTTTTCGTTATGTTCATTGGCAGGTGTAATCTCTGTTCTGTGGCAATCATCTCTCTCTGCGTGAGTATTGATCTTTGAAATTTATGTATGATTTTAGGCTTTCTCTGGAGTGGATAGGGGAATTTCAACACAAGCCAAGTTGTCGGGTAACACAGCATTAGATGCTGTTCTAAATGCTCAATTCTTGGTCCAGATTGGTATTTTCACTGCGGTACCTATGATCATGGGCTTTATTCTGGAGTCAGGCTTGTTGAAGGTTCTTCGTCTACCTTTTATTATTTTGCATATTTCTTTTGGCCCAATTGATTACTCCACCATGTTTTTTGTACTTTTCTTCTTGTTTATCCATTAGGCTTATGGTTTTCTGCTTTTAACCTCATGAATATGTTTCTTGATAATCTACAAAGGAAAAGAAAATTGAAAGGCATTATTGTGTCCTTGATCCTCCTAATTAACTGCTATATACTTCCTGTTTCTTGTCAAATCATAAATGGTATTACTATTTGAATGAACTAACTAAACACGACGTTATAATTTTTTGTAGGCTGTTTTCAGTTTCATTACAATGCAGCTTCAGCTTTGTTCTATCTTCTTCACATTCTCATTAGGAACGAAAACTCATTATTTTGGGCGTACTGTCCTCCATGGGGGTGCAAAGGTATGTTAATAATGTTTGACTATTAAAAATACAGAAGGAGATATCTATTGTGTTTTTTTGTAACTGGCAGTATCGGGCAACTGGGAGAGGTTTTGTCGTGCGTCATATCAAGTTTGCAGAGAACTACCGTCTTTACTCGAGGAGTCATTTTGTCAAAGCGTGAGTCAAGTTTTCGTCCTGTTGTTTCTTCTGCAAAAGCAATTTTGTGGGTTTTCTTGACTTTATAAACATCCATTATTATATATGAGCTAATCTTAGGATGTTACAGGCTGGAAGTGGCATTGCTTCTTATAGTGTACATTGCTTATGGATACAACGAAGGGGGAGCAGTTTCATTCATATTAGTCACCATTAGCAGTTGGTTTCTTGTTATTTCATGGCTCTTTGCTCCTTATATATTCAATCCATCTGGATTTGAATGGCAAAAGTAAGTTGATATTTCCCTTTTTATATATATTTTCTGCTCCATTTTATATTGGGAAATGAAAATTTTATGGATTGGTATATCTCTGTGCTATTTGGAGGATTTCTCCAATTGTTGTTTAGTTTTACAAATGTTGCATGTCTGGTGCAGGACGGTAGAGGATTTTGATGATTGGACCAGCTGGCTTTTGTATAAAGGAGGAGTTGGTATTAAGGGGGATAACAGCTGGGAGTCTTGGTGGGAAGAAGAGCAGGTTACATAATTTATATATGTTCCTTTCTTCAGTCATCTAATAGTGATTTTGCTCCTAGGATTCTACTATTCAACTTCTGACCTTGAGTCTCTTTCCACTAGGTGTTGTGGTTTATGCATGAGGCCATCTAGCTAGTATATTTTCTCACATGTTCTTCCCTATGTTTTCCCCTAGGAAGACTTTCTAGGTTACCTAGAGTCTCTTTTCTTTTTCAACCCGTCGCCCTTTCGAGAATTCCAACCCGACCAGCCCACCAGGCCATCCAGATAAAAAAAGGAAGGCTTTTATGTGGAACTTCATAAACAAAATTTTAACTCTTTGCAACAACTTTCCTGCTTATCAATAGAAATTTTTTTCATAATTTACGGTTGTTTTGGTTGATTTTCCTTGGTCTGCCCTCCACTCACTCAAAAGCATATTTGTTGTTCCAGATGCATATTCAGACTTTAAGAGGAAGGATACTTGAGACTGTCTTGAGCTTGCGATTTTTGATATTTCAGTATGGCATTGTATACAAACTTCATCTTACAGGGTCAAATACTTCTATTGCGGTATGCTTCTGTTTATTCTCCTGCTTTACAAGTATAGATAAAACATGATGACATTCTTTAGCTGCTACTCCATCATAGGTATCTTTCATACAGCTTGCTTAAAGATTTTTCGAATATAGCTTTGATTTTCCAAAAGCTGGTTTTTTTTCTATTCTGTTGGATTGGATGATATATATTACGTACAGTTCTCTGCTGATGTTTTATACACTGGCATTGTGCTGTTCTATTTTTTTGTTCCTCTCAAAATCCTAAGATTGTGATTCTTATCAGATCTATGGCTTCTCTTGGATTGCTCTGGTTGGAATAGTCTTGGTCTTCAGGGTATTTGCATTGTCTTTTTTCTTGTTTTGCTGTATGATGTTATTGGCTGTTCGATAATCAGACAATTGACTCCATGTCTTGATTCATTGAATTTCACTTTCAGGTTTTTGCCCTTAGCCCCCAAAAGTCAACCAACTTCCAGCTGATGCTCCGGTTCACTCAAGGAATCACAGCCTTGGGACTTATTGCAGCCCTTGCCCTTGTCGTGGTGTTCACTTCTCTATCTGTTCCGGACTTGTTTGCCAGCATTCTCGGATTTATTCCTACGGGATGGACTATTATTTCAGTAAGCGAATCACCTTTAGCCCCTATGAGTTTTTTCTTCCTCCCCCTCTCCGTATCTGTGTTTACTCCAGTATCTCTATTATTATATGACTACGGCAGATGCAATGTTTTCCATTCGTGTTTATATTTGCCAAGTTACCATGCTGAGCCATCTTTTTTCTGCCGATGCAGCTCGCCATTGCATGGAAAAGTATAGTCAGGAGTTTAGGACTGTGGGATTCAGTTAAGGAGTTCTCTCGAATGTACGATGCTGGAATGGGGATGTTAATTTTTGCACCTATAGCAATGTTGTCTTGGTTCCCGTTCATCTCCACCTTCCAATCGCGTCTTCTCTTCAACCAAGCATTCAGCCGTGGATTGGAGATCTCCCTAATCTTAGCTGGGAACAAGGCTAATGTTGAAATCTAATTAATTGTTGGGGGGGCTCTGGTGGGCTGGTTGACATGATTTCTGGTAATTTCTAGTTTTGGGCGATTGCTCGGCTTGAATTTCTGGGGTTCAGTTCTGTAAATATTTTTGGTTGGATACAGATAATAGAAGTTACCTTTATTTTCCTGCTGTATTCCCTCCAATCGGCTTTATGAATTAGCAAATTACTTCTTCCGTTCGATTTACTTCCTTTTGTTACTATTTATAAGTCATTTTATAAAATTAAAGTAATATATATTTTTCTCCTATTTATGTTTCTAATTAAATTAATAATAGTGATTAAGGAAAAGAGAGAGACATTGATTTTTTTTTCCAAACTAACAATAATAATTTATAATTAGTTGCAAGGAAAGTAAAATTAAATGATTTATAAATAGTGACGAAATGAGTATATGTTATTTTGCGATAAAAAAAATTGTTTCAAAATGCTTATTAATATCAAGTTTCATGCTTTTTTCCCCCTTGTTTCATCCTTTTTTAACTTTTTTAAAAATTTTTATAATAAAAAAAAAAAAAAAGGCACAATCACTACTAGTCTATTTAGGGGTGGAAATTAGGATTATAATCTGATAAATATTTATAAATCTTAATCTTTTTATGCAAAATTGGAAGTAGACTGTAACTTTTGGGAGAGTCAGAACTTAATTTCTTTTTCCACTAAAAGCTCCTCAAATCTTTTCCTTCTACTTGGATCTCCACACCGCTCCACAAATCTTAGGATCTGAAATTCTTGGAAATATTTTACTTCTGATGATGGAGTTCTTAGAGTAATATATTTATATAAGAAGTAGTACTAATATTTATTAAAAAAAAAAAAAATTTATAAATGCTCTACTACAATTTCCCTGGACTCATGAAAAATGTGACCATGTGCTCATAAAACTTCTCCCATCTCCAGAATTTGAGCTGTTTTATCCATTAATTCTGGAACCGTTTTTCACCCATAGAGTGGTATACATTATTTATTCAGTTATACTAATGGCAAAAAAATTACGTCACATATTCTCTCATTTTAATTAAACTTGATTCAATGTACAGGTATTTGCCTCAAAATTATAATCTTCTTTTTTCGATATTTACACTTCTTATATTTTACCTTTTTATAATAAATCTAATTTTCCGTAAAATCCTAATATTCTCAACTCTTCTGACAAACAAATAGATTAAAGACAAAAATTTACATTTTCCTTTTATTTTTTATCTGTTAATTTGACTGATATTTTCTAATAGAAAATGCCCTCTTTTTTTATTCGAAAAGAAAAAAAAAAAGAAGAATCTTAAAATGGCCAGTGCAGCTCTATCCCCTATTTTATTTTTAAATAATTTAGTCTTAAAAGATATCTATTTATGATTCTAATCGATTTAATAATGACGACAAGGAAAATAAAGATAAAAACATAGATAACGTGATAAAAAAAATCAGTAAAATATGTAATAAACTAAAAATAATGATAATTAGAAAAAGTAGTTAAAATGTCCAGTACCAATTAAAAAGAAAAAGAAATATCAGATGATTTTTTTTTTTTTTTAGGTGAGTGTAAATATGGTCATCATTCATTGAGCAGTTGGCCGTAGGAAGTAGTTGGTGTGAGAATTTAGTTGCATTTAGTACGGCCTTATGACTGCAAAAGACCACCTCCATTTGGTTAAGTAATTTCATGAATTACTTCTGTAGTAATTCTTATATATCTTCAATGTTACGTCAGCCATTAAATGTATTTAGAATCTCAAAAAAAAAAATTTCTTAGTTTTATTTTATTTTTTATAGCGATATTCGGATAAGTTCTCTTGCACCTTATCTATCCGCTAAAATTTACAACTCATCAATATTAAAGTATGTAGTAAAATTTTGTCGAATCCACAACCTGTAATATGCAAGCTACACCTTTGAACCACTTAATCACACTCCTCACACCCCTGACTGCATCTAGAATCTTGTTTGCACATTATTTAATTTCTTTTTACATAATAATAACAACAATGTTCATTTTTGGCAAACAAAGAAAATCTCATTTGAAGGTTTTTCCCTCCTTTATGTGGATACCGATTCATAAATTACGATATAAATATATATATATATATATATATAATTTTTTTAATTTGAAATTAAATATTTCATTTTGACTTATTTATATTTTAATAAAAAAGTTTGACATAGTTCATTGAAACATTGCATTGTCAATTCTCTTATGAAAATTTTTACGAGTTTAGAAAATGATACATTCAATTTTGAATAATTCAAAATAAAATATGAGACATTCATTTTCAAACGAAGTCGCGAATAAAGAGATATAATGCCATGATCTTTATTTACCGGTTCCTTTTCAAAGAAAACAATTGCAAAAAAGACATAATGGATGATATTTTACTCACTTGTAGGGTTAACTCAATTGAGGAGGAAAAAGACTAACTTTTGAAATGGTGCTAATTCTTTGGGGATCTACTGCTAGTCTTGCATTTCTTTTTTGAATTGAAATTAAATCTATAAATATATAAATATATATATATATATATATATTTATGGGAAATGTTATAGAGTGATACGGAGCACACCTTATAAAATACTCCAATCAAGTCTTTCATTGTCAAAGTTAACGGTTAGTTGTTATAAAAAATAAATTCTTTTATAAAAAATTATTTTTTCAAATATTTTTCATATACTAAATCCTAAAATGATAAATTAAACCGTAGGGGTACTTGATTAAATTTTAATTTATTTTTCTAAAAAAATTAAGATAGTTGACTGTTAACTTTGACCATTAAAGATTTAATTGGAACACAATATAAGGTGTGCTTCGTAGCACTTTATAAGATTTTATATATATATATATGTTTTCTATTATGTGTATCAAGTTTATGTGCATCTGTATGTAGCTGTCGACATCGTTGCATTTGAACTGTATACAGATTCATATAAATTTGATGTACATAATAGAATTCTAATATATAAATATATATATATATATATATTTATCGTAGTACATCAAATTTATGTTAGATTGATTGGTACTTCCAACTACTACTAGTTGATTATTACTTTATATATGCATGGATTTTAATTATAGGTCGATTACCTTTTCCATTAAGTTTTTTGTTCGTAGCAAAATCCAATCTAAGCCAAACGTGTTGCCGCGGCAATCAATTAACCAGACGAACTCAATCATTTATCGTCAACAACAAAAACCCACAAGAGAAGAAGTGTAGGGTGGATTTTCTTGGTCATCTGCAGACTTGCACGACAGAATGATCATGTAGAGGTGGAGATGTCCTTTTAGCTTCCTAGACTTACTCACACTGGACGGAGGAGGGAGTATGATTTTTTAAATAGAAACTGACATTTGTATAAAATAAGATCTTTTAATTAAAATAACAACTATTTTAAAAAATGGTGTAAGTATTATTATATACTCTCTTCATCAAGTCATTTTAACTATTTTTTTTTTTTACTAATTATGAATTATTATTTTTAGTTAATTAGATATTTGAAATTGTTTTTTCTATATTGTCCCTTTGATTTTATACTCAGTTTTTTTTTTTTAGAAGATAATTAGAGGGCATTTCAAGAGAGGGGAAAAAAAGTTATTTCAATTTTTGTCAAATGATCATCGATGATTTATATTTAACGATATAGGAATTATATAAGAAATGTTATATGGTAGTACCTTATAAAAATTAATTTTTTTTTAATTACATGAATATACATAAATGCGTACATTTTATATAAGATTGCTGTCTATCTGAAATCAACCTAAACCTAAACCTTACAAAACTTGGAACTCGAAACAAGAGAAACTGGGATCATCTAAATATGAGATGACCAGAACCACCAATGGGTGGTCTGGTTGTGGGGAAGGCAGGTATTGTTATTCACTGGACGATGGCAATAGTCGTCCTCGTTTGGTTGTTTCTGATGAAAAAATTTTGGCCACGTTTAAATCATGGTGTCACCCCCAATTCCTTCCTGCCGTACTCATTCATCTGGGTGATAGTTCTCCTATACTGTTCCTGAGTGAAGAACTACTACAGTGTTTCCATCGTCTTTGTCTTTGTGTAGCGTTTTCCATCTAAAAGCTACTCAATTTTGGGGAGTATTTCCAACCATAAAGAAAGCAAAAATATCCACTCAGAAAAAAGTTCTTTTGAAATAATTTTTTGCTTTTCAAAATAAGTTTCTGACGTACTTTTCAATTCACTACACTGGTCCTTTCTTTTCCTGGCGCCGGTCGTTGGTCATCATCCGGCACCGGTTCTTTCCTTTTGAAGGCTCATCATGCGCCGGTCATCATCATCAGGCCCAAAACTTTGACACAACAATCATCACCGAATTAATTTCCAATCTGATTCCTTATTCTGTGGTATCCAATTTCATGCCAAGTTTCCAGCACCGGTGTTGTCCATTATTTTATCCGAATCGTTTTGTTTGTTTTGTCTTGGTCAAGTCCAATGTTGACCAAGTTTTTAATTTCTTTTTTCATTATTTCTAATTTAGTCCTCTTAGTTTATTGTTTCCTATTTTAATTAGAATAGTTTCTTTAATTTAATTAGGTTTTTATAATAGTTATAAATGGGGCTTTCATGTATTATTTTTATAATAAAGTTTAATCAATATATTTTGAGATTTCAAAGTATTCTTAATCATTTTTAGTTTTCATTGAACTCTTGACTTATTAAACAATTTAGCTTGGATTCTTTGTGACATTATCCTTTTGGAGATATTGGTTTACGTTTGAGAAACAACATCGGGTCAATATACTTTCACACATCAGAACCTAAAAATTATTTGAAGTAAAATTTCGTACTCGTGTCGAATTTACCTACTCAAGAGGTAGGCTCGTATCAGGAGTGAAGTAATGACAAAGGTACAAATGCGTGAGCCCAAATGGATTTTTGATACATTTCTTTGTTGAGGTGAAAGGGGTTGCAGGATCATCGGAAGCAGGTGTAGTTGGTATTGTTGAAGGCAATCTTGTCTGAGCCATTTGGATTCATGGAAACGCCCATTTGGCCATAAGGGTCAAGATTTGGATCAACTGGTGGTCTATTAGGATTAATTGCTTGTTGAATCTGATCTGCCATTAGAGCAGTATGCTTAAGGAGGTTGTGGATGAAATCCGAAGTGATGTCTACCGGAAATAGATAGGATGGTTGGGATTACGAATGACAATTTGAATTGGGGTCAGGAAAATGATTTGTAGTACCCTATGGATAGAGAGGATTGGATAGAAGAAGATTTTATTTTGTTTTATTTTTATTATTGTTATTTTGAATGGATATAAAATGACATTTTTGTCCTAAAAAAATTGCACATGTACTGCCCGTGCTCAAATGTGCCGGATTTGGCCATGAAATGTGATGGCGCGGTATAAAAAGAGGAACCTAAATTGATCATTTGTATAAATAACTGGGAAAAATTCATGGATATTTTGAGTGAAATGTAAATTGTTTATGTATATTTTGCGCTAATTTCCCCTTCTTTAATTTAGAGGAAGAAGGTGGAAGTTCCTTATATATTACTTCTTTTGTCACTATTTATAAGTCATTTGAGTTAACTTTTCTTATCATTAAATATAAGTCATTGTTAGTTTATTAGGTATTTTACTGATTTTTTTTACTATATCACTCTTATCTCTTTTTTTTTTCTTAATGAATGTAATTAGTTTGGTTAGAATCATAAATAGAGACCTTTTAAGAATATATAAATATATATATTTATACATAAAAGATTGACAGTAAGTGCACCTAAATGTGTGCTGCCTGTGTACACTTGGGAGAAAGTGGAAAAACAACTTCGTTTTGGAATATATATATATAAAAATATATTCCAGGTCAAAGATAGCCAACAACCAGAGTAAGCAACACAACAACAACTAACAACCATACACCAGTGGCATCACCCTCGCCATCGCCACCGGCAAAGGGCCACCACCACCATCACATTGCACCCACCACCAAAATCTCCAAATCATCAAACCCATCAAACCCAACCCAACACAGCCACACCTACACACGGTGTTGAGCCTATCTGCCACCACCAACACCACACTCTTGCACCCATAGCAACCCTCGTCGACACCCATCAACCCCACCTACATGTGTACGGCCATATGACTGCGAATGACCACCTCTATTTGCTTAAGTAATTTCATGAATTACTTATGTAGTAATTCTTTTACATATTCAATGTTACGTAAGTCATTAAATGTATCTAGAATCTCAAAATAAAATTTCTTAGTTTTATTTTATTTTTTATAGCGATGTTCGAATTAGTTCTCTCACATCTGAACTATCCATTTTGATCTATAATATGCAAGTTACACCTGTGAACCACTTACCACACCCCTGACTGCATCTAGAATCTCAATTGCACATTATTTAATTTTCTTTTTACATTATAATAACAACAGCGGTCATCTTACCCATCAACCCCACCTACATGGGTGCGTCGAGCCAATCTACCACCATCAACACTGCACCCTCGCACCCATCGTGACCCTCGTTGACACCCTTCAACCCCACCTACATGTGTGCGTCGAGCCGATCTGCCATTTGAGAGGATGAAAGAGAGAGAAGGAGCCTTCACCGATCTACCATTCAAGAAAACGAGAGAGAGAAGAAGAAAGAGAGATTTGCCAATCTGCCATTCGAGAGGAAGAGAGAGAGAGAGAGTTCATCAGTGGTTCTGCTCAATTTTTTTTTTTTTTCCAAATCCACGAAAAATACGTCGTTTTCCCAAGCGCACACAAGCAGGCGTGGCTACGGAACACACTTTATAAAGTGTTCCAATTAAATCTTTAACGGTCAAAGTTAATAATCAACTGTCTTTTATTTTTTTAAAAATAAAATAAAATATAATCAAGTTCTCCTATGATTTAATTTATCCTTTTAGGATTTAGTTTATAAAAATTATTTGAAAAAATCATTTTTTATAAAAGAATTTATTATTTTTAATTACTGACCATTAACTTTGACCTTTAGAGATTTAATTGAAGCACTCTATAAGGTGTGCTCCATAGCACTCTGTAGCATTACCCTTCTCTCTCTCTAAATATATATATATATATGTCGCTAGTTTGCAAAGTCTTCTAACTAGATAAATCAAGAAGGTAGTTCATGTAATAATTTTTGTGTCGGATAGATCTCTTTTCTCCTTCTCTTGTCCAATAGGTGCCACATTGAATGGTAAGTTGAGATTTATTACTCTGTTTGCATAAAAAGGGAACCAGTTTAAACCATAAAGAAAACAGGAAATTTTGCAAAAGGAGTAAATGAGAGAGAGGGAGAAGTGATAGCTTTCACAATAAATAATCCTTTTGACTAACTTTGTAAAGCTGGTGAATTGTAATTACTTCTTTCGTCTGAGTATTTTTAAGCAGGATTAAAGTAATCATAACATTATCCATTTGAAATGAGATTGTTCTTTTTTAATTTTCCTTGAATTGCTCCTCCAAATCCTCTTTCCTCCTTTATTTTCTCTTTCTCTCTCTCCATTATTTGATTGGTTAGATTAAAAATTGGCATATATAGTGCAATTAATTACATTGAAAATTGTTAAAAGAAAGTTTGACAAAGAAAAGGTAAAATAGGTAATTATGACATTTTTTTTATCTTGAATTATGTAAATTACAATCATTTTGAAACAAGACTCTCTTCTTTAAATGACATTCTTTTCGAAAACAAATGGAGTAATATGTACTCAATTTATTTCATTATATTGGTAGTACTAACCTTTAAATTTGTGGGAGAAATATTGGGATTTTTCATAATTTTATAAGTATTTATAGATTTTTCATGTTTTTTATTTATATGGTCATTATTCAATTTTCGACATAGGTGCTTTAACTAAGATATTTTTCCTTTTCCTTTTTCTTTTTGATACTTCAACTAACTCAATACATTATTTTTTCTCCTTAATAAATGTTAAACAACACCTTTCGATGTTATGGTGGGTATAAAAATTCATGATACGAGAGCTTGTATTCACATAAAATTTTTTACACGTGATGAGTTTTAATGTCCACCGTAACATTATATGTATAAAATGAGTTCAATAATAAAACCATTATTATAAGTGTAATTGGTTGGTGTGTTTAACAAATAACCTCTCTAAATAATACTACATCAATGTTAATTAATAGTATCAAAAATTTGAAGTTAGCCGTACCAGTGTCTAGACCCTTTTCTGACATCACTGTCATTAAAGCAGCGTTTCACAGATCAACCAGAAGTAACTTCTTGCATTTAATGTCATAAAACAAATAAATCATATGCGGTGCTCACCGATTCGGTTGGTGGGAAAAATTGACTATTATAAGTCAATATTTACTCATTTTATAAGTTATTGTTAATAGTTTAATAGATGTTTATTTATATTTTTAATATTATTTATTCTTTTTATAAAATATTTTTCACTTTTTCTTGTTTGAGTTATTGTATAATTTAGTTTGCAAATCTTGATCTTTTGGAAGGTTTGATCCTTAAAAATTTTTGTTGACCTTACCATCCATAAATAATTTAGGATTGGATCTTTTGATCGGATTCTTAAAAAAAATCACCTGATTTTAAAGTCAACTTTAAGGATAATAGAGGACCAAAAAAAATTTAAGGATTAAAGCTTTTGAAAGGGTAAGATTTGAAGAGTGAATTGTACAATAACTTTTCTTTCTTAAAAGACATTTGGATGGAAAAAAAAAAAAAATTTTAAATATTGACAAAAACACTACTAATTATTTTAAATAGAGATGAGGGACTAGAGAGAGAGTAATATTTAAAGATCTCTCTGTATATAATACATCCAAAATCCACTCCCAAAAATTGACTAGCCTTCTGAAAAAAAAAAATGGCTTCTTCCTTCAAAGTCATATTCATGTTCATCTTTATTTTGCCTCCAATATCTTTCCCTTCTGCGATACCTGCAGAAGCTTCATCAATTCTTCCTTCCGGTAGGCCTTTCAAGAACATTTATGCCTTCGGGGATTCCTACACAGACACAGGCAACACAGGATCGGCCTCTGGCCCAAGTTCTTTCATGCATGTTTCCAGCCCTCCCTATGGCCAAACTTTCTTCCACCACCCCACAAACAGATATTCTGATGGGAGGCTGGTCATAGATTTTGTAGCTCAGGCTCTCTCTATGCCTTTTCTTCCTCCTTATCGGGATGCGAAAGCCGATAAATCTTATGGTGTTAATTTTGCCGTGGCCGGTTCTACTGCTATAATTCATAGCTTTTTTGTTAAGAACAATCTCACTTTGAATGTTACTCCACAGTCACTTCAAACTCAGCTCAATTGGTTCAATGAGTTCTTGGAGAGCGAAGGGTGCAATGGATCAACAAGTACAAGTAGAGTTTGTCAGGCAATTTTTGAGAATGCATTGATTTGGGTTGGTGAAATTGGTGCAAATGACTATGCTTACACACTTGGATCCTCTGTTTCATCCAAAACCATTCAAGATCTGTCCATTGGTAGTGTCACTGCTTTCATAAAGGTAACAATAATTAGTCAAAAATATTCCACTCTAATTTCTGTGAATCAA
The DNA here is from genome assembly GCA_028571225.1 of Parsonsia alboflavescens. Lineage (NCBI taxonomy): Eukaryota > Viridiplantae > Streptophyta > Magnoliopsida > Gentianales > Apocynaceae > Parsonsia > Parsonsia alboflavescens. The sequence continues at coordinate 15,480,713 of JAOXNR010000029.1, forward strand.
TCTGCAAAACTTTCCTCTGTCCCAAAATGTAATTGTCAGAATAATTAGTTTTGAGTTATTTCTACTTTTAGTCCTAAAAATTAAGCTCGACTGACAAAGGTCGGAGAAGTAAATACTTTGACAGTTTAAATATTGTAAATTGAGATCGAATTTGTGCATGTTGGATTTGGTATAAGATCAGTGTCTCTTCCACTTCGACTACTCAGGACACGGAAACCACTGAGTCAAGATCCTAAAATCCAATTAAACCATTTCTGTTCTTGAACGTGGTCCACAAATAGTTTCCCCACCATGTGTCAACATTTATATGTACAATTCACTTGCTGATTCAAGATCCCACATTAATCATTATTTTTCTTCAACAGGCAATTTTGAGCAAAGGTGCAAAATATGTTGTTGTTCAAGGACTCCCTCCAACAGGCTGCCTAACACTGGCCATGTCTTTGGCTCCAGACAATGATAGGGATCCTCTGGGCTGCGTGGGAAGTGTGAACAAACAGAGCTACACACACAACACAATCCTCGAAACCAAAATAACCCAATTCAGGAGACAATTCCCAAATGCCGTCATTGTTTATGCTGATTACTGGAATTCATACATCTCAATAGTCGAAAATTCACCCAAGTATGGAATCAAAGAATTGTTCAGAGTCTGCTGTGGATCTGGAGGTGAATTGTACAATTTTGATGTCTTCAACACTTGCGGTTCGGCTTCTTCGAGTTCCTGCAAGAACCCTTCTGAGTATATTAACTGGGATGGTGTTCATCTCACAGAAGCCATGTACAATGCCGTGGCAAATTCGTTCATCAATGGCACGTTCTGTCGCCCTTCGTTCGAGTACTTGATTAAAATGAAACTTGGATCAGGATAAATGAGAGGAGACAATATAAAGTGATCGATGCTCCGGTGTGCAAATGTATCAGATGCACAATTTTTGAGGATCATTATTGTTCTCTATTTTCATATTAATTTTTATATTCATCGTTTAATATTTTTTCCACTTTTGCATGTGAACAAAAATGGTTATACGAACTTTATATTTATAGGTGGAGGCGATTTGGTTTTCGAGAATGGTTTTAGGTTATTACTTATGTCATGCTCGAAGATCAATGGTGACATCGATCTACACTTAACGTGTCACAACTTATCATTAAGTTAGTAAGGTTTGATTTAGTTAATAATTGACTTTACATCTATGGTTTGAATTATTGTAGGTACATATAAATTGTCAAAGGAGAATAATAATTAAAAATATACATAAAAAATTCAATAATATCTTGGCTCAAATATAAGGAACCACTAAGGCTAAAAACCTTATAAATTTTAATACTTGACTTGTGGTTTTTAGTGTCAAAACTCGTACATATTACAATTTCCATATTATATATGGTATGCAATATTAATCATCAAAAAAAAAGAAAAAATGACATACAATATTAGTAATGAATATTTGAATATATGGATGCATTTATGTTCATGGTTATGGTTCTGATCATGTTCCCTTTCGAGTAGCCTATCTGGATTCAAAATTTCATACGACTTAATGCATAAGTTTGCAATCAAGTGATAAACAATAATCCAAATTGTTCGAAATATACATATGATAGGTAAAACGTGTACAACCTGGATAAGTCAATAAGGACAGGTATTATCCGGATGAAAGTCAACCCAATGAGCCAAAAGCCCCCATAGCTTCAATATTTGAAAGTCAGATTTACTAAGTCAACAAGAAAAGATGGATAGTGACCTTTTACCACCAACCACCCAGATCATCGACCTAGAGGTTACTGACCTCCCAGATAAGCTCGAGAGAGGTACAACCAGAGCTCGACCCATGACCTGGTAACTCCCAACTCATCTCATAAATCTTCCATGCCATGACCAATGGTGCAAGACTCCTAATCACTCCCCACGAGCCAAGGACTACTCGGCGTGACCTCACCAAAAGAGATGTTCGAGACACTCAATATCCACGAGGGGGTCGCAAAATTGGTTTGAATGTCGGTTAGCGAGCTCGTGGTTCTCAAGAAAAGACGTGAATGGCAAGATCTCTTGTCCCAAGGAAACTCCATGATTCTAGGAGAAATTGGCAGGATTCAACGGAATCCCACAGTTGTCCTAATGGCCTACGATTACATAATGCAGGGCTACAATCCAGGAGGTAACAGTCTTTCTTTTTTACTACTTAATAAAAACACACAATCAGTCTAAGGACAGAAGACTAAGAGGCTCTGAAGACAACAGCTTTCAAAGAATAGTCTTTACCTTCAACTATCTCGTTCAAAACACTAACTTAGGCATCGAAGCTCTTCCCCGGGAAATAGCCCCCTCTGATGACCCTTTTTCTCATTTTCTCAAGCTGCGGACCATGGAGTTCTATCAGGATCTGTGGGGTGACCCATAGAGCTATCAATTAGATGTACGAACACCCCGACCACCTCAAGTGCAAAGCATTTTAGTCAACATTGACCCAAAAAACATAATCCTAGTTCAAAGGCATTCCTGAGACAAGCATCTCAAGCAGAACACAACTAAGGAGTTGTTTCTGAAGAACAACCAGAGCTGCACGAGGTGTGAAAAAGATATCAATGACCTATTCCACATAAAACAGAAGGTCAATGAGAGCACCCGAAGCTACTACAGTCGTTTCAAAGACGAAGCAGTGGAGATTGAACCGAAAAATGATGCTATATACAACAATGCTTTCAAGCAAGGGTTGGAAGAGGGGTACGTGGCGCTATGACTGGCCGAAGAGCCAGTGAAAACAATCAAGGAGCTACAGACGCTCCTAGAAAAACTGATCAAGGCTAAGGAAATAGTGATCTAGAAAAAGATCCCTGGCTTCACCTCAGCCACCGAAAAAGACAATAGAGGAAATCCAAAGAGCGCTTAAAAATCAAAGCGGGATAGGAAAGACCCTCACCCTAAGGGAGGGAAATTAGAAAAGAGGAGAAAGACCATCCCTGACCTTGTGACCACTCCTCTCAAGTCATCACGAGCAGAAATCATGGTGGTCATCTAGAAAAGAGGCCTCTTGAAGCCACCCAGGCCTCTCAAGAGTCTTGTGGCCAAGAAAAATCCCGCAAAATTTTGCCATTACCATAAGGATCATGGTCACCTCATGAAGGATTGCTTCGACCTCAAATGTGAGATTGAAAGGCTGATAAAGGAGGGCCACTTACAAGAATTCCTGGCCAAGAATGCAGCCCGGCAAATCCACCACCAACAGCCCCACACAACCCAAGACCTCTAGTTGGCAAGATAAATGCCATCGAAAGAAGGTCCAAACAAGCTTGAGGGGGAAATTCAGAACTCCTGTCAGTGTTACTCCAAATTGGCGACTTCCTAGTGAGAAAAATTCTAGTGAACAATGGCAGTGCTGTCAATGTCTTGTACCGCAAAGCATTCGACTAAATGGGAATTGACAGAAGCTCACTGATGAATTCAAACACAACTCTGACCAACTTCAACGGCAGCACAACTTATGCCAATGGGATCCTACGGGTCCCAACCACGGTCCGTGTAGACAACCGAGAAATCATCGAGATGATGGACCAGATGGTTGTGGTCGGCCCCAGAACTTACAACGCCATCCTTGGCTGAAGGGGGATCGTGGACCTAAGAGCATAAATCTCCTTGCTCAACTACAACATGATAATCTAAGTCGGAGACACTGGGGTCGTCCTTGAAGGAGATAGACAAGCTGCTGCCGAGTGTTACCTAGCTGAGGGTAATGAAGAAAGCATGCCAGAGGTCATGCACGAGGAATGCATCGACCTACCAAAGGAGGACGATCACCCCCGCATCCAAGTGGCAGGAAGAAGAGAGAAAGTCTTCCTTAACCCCAAATTCCTTGAAAATGGGATTAAGATTGGAGAGCTCTTACCTCCAAGGATCAAAGGGAAACTAGAGGATTTTCTTGAAGAAAACTTGAAGGTCTTGGCCTGGCAACCCAACAACCTCGAGAAGGTCGACCAAGCGATTGTTGAACATTGGGTCAGGCTCAAGCCAAGAGTTAAACCGGTGAAACAAAAGAAGAGGACCTTCGCCCCCAAGCATAATGAGGTCATAGCTTAGGAAGTCTAAGCTCTTCTCGACCCTGGGATTCTAAAGGAAGTGGTATACCCTAAATGGTTGGCCAACCTAGTTGTGATCTCGAAGAAGGAAATAACATGGAGGATGTGTGTGAACTTCACCACACTCAACAAGTACTGCCAGAAAGACTCCTACCCCCTTCCGAGCATAGATCAGATGGTAGACTCAATGGCCAGATACCAATGGCTATACTTTCTAGATGCTTACAGAGGGTACCATCAAATCCTGATGGCCATTGAGGACATGGATAAGAAATTTTTCATCACAGAGGTTGGGACCTATTGCTACACCAAGATACCCTTCAGCCTGAAAAATGCAAGTGCCAAATTCCAGCGAGCAATGCACAAGGTTTTCAAGAAAAAACTCGGGTTGAACATCGAGGTCTATGTAGATGATATAGTGATCAAGTCCAAGAACTAGAAGATTTCATCAAGGATATCAGGGAAACTTTTCAGACCCTGAAAGCTGCTCACATGAAGCTTAATCCGGAGAAATGTACCTTCAGAGTTTCAACAGGTAAATTCCTCAGTTTCATGATCTCAGATAGAGTCATTGATGCCCAACCCATACCAGATCAAAGCTCTGCTAGATATGGAGCCTCCTAGAAACCTCAAGGAGGTACAGAGCAAAGCGTGAAGCAGCATTGGGGCAATTCATTAGTAAAATGGCGGACAAATGGGAGAAATTCTATGACACCATAAAAAAGCCGAAGGACTTATAGTGGACCGAAGACTGCCAGCCTGCGTTTTCCAGATTGAAGGACTTCCTAGGAAAACGTCCATAGCTCGTATCTTCGAGTTTGGGTGAGGAAATTTGCATGGACCTAATTGCGACTGAGAAAGCAGTTAGCTCAGCCTATTAGTAGAAAGGTCAGGCTAGCAATTCCCTATCTACTATGTTAGTCCTTCGCTCCGAGGTCCAAAGAAGATATTCAGACCTCAAGAAGTTCTTGTAGCTCATCATTATTACTTCAACGAAACTAAAGCCGTATTTTGAAGCTTACCTGAAAAAAACAGATCAGGTAGAACGATGAAGTGATCCCTTGAACTCTCAGGTTATCAAATCAATTTTGAGCCAAGAAAGGCCATCAAAGCTCAAGCCTTCTCAGACTTCGTAGAAGCAGGTAGCAGAGTTCCACTGGAGCTCGCTAGCACTTGTGAAGACAATATCTAGACCATGTACACAAATGGTTCCACGGAGAAAGAAAATTTACAAGCAGGAATTGTGCTGATTAGCCCTGAGGGAGTGAGAATCCCTCACTCTGTGAAGTAAAACTTCCCAACCTCGAGCAACGAATCTAAGTATGAAGCTCTCTTAGCAGGTCTAAGACTTATAAGAGCTCTCAAAGTGCAAAAACTGTATGCCAAAACAAATTCACAGATCATAGCCAGCCAAGTTGCTGGAGAATACAAAGCTAGAGAAGATAACATGATCAAATATTTGAGAAGAGTAAGGGATATGGTGTCTAAGCTTAACTACATCTTGATCGAGAAAATTCCCAAAGAGCAAAACTCAGAAGCAAACACACTGTCCAAAGTATACCGAGAGGTAATTGGAGAGAATATTGAGCTCGTGGAACAGTTGCACTCTCCAAGCATAGCTCAAGAGGAGAATCTAGTTATTAAGGATCAAGCGGACTGGAGGTATCCAATCTACAAATACCTCAAACAAGGTGACCTCTCACGGAATCCAAAAGAAGCTCTCAAAGTGCGGAGATGGGTACCTCACTACGTCCTAATAGGAGATGACGAAGTATATAGAAGATCATACACTTGGCCCATGCTCAAATGCTTAAGCAAAGGAGAAGGACAATATGTCATTGAAGAGGTACACAGCGGAATAAGTGGATCGCATATAGGAGCTAAAACAGTCGCCAAGAACATCAAAAGGACAGGATATTATTGGCCCTGAATGGTTTCAGATATTGAGAAGGTAATATAGAAGTGCACGAGCTGCCAATTACATGGAAACAATTCACACCTACCCCCCACTAAGTACTAATCGATCAACCTATCAGTGCCTTTTGATATATGGGGCATTGATATTCTGGGGCCCTTCCCGAAAAGAGTGGGGCGTGTAAAGTTTCTAATGGTTGTCGTGGAGTATTTCACCCGATGGGTTGAAGTAGAACCAATGGTAGTGATATCATCGTCAAAAGTCTAGTCATTCGTAAGGAGGAACATTGTGTGCAGATTTGGTATTTCTCGTGCTATCATATCAAACAATGGGCAATAATTCATTGGAGACCCGTTCAAGACCTTCTACGAAAATCTCAACATTGAACAGAGGCTGACTTCTGTAGCTCATCCCCAAGCTAATAGCTTGGCTGAGGTCACGAACAGGACCATCCTGGAAAGGCTCAAGAAGAGAAAGAAGGTCGAAAGACTGACTGGCCGGATGAAATCTCAAGTATATTATTTTTCTTAGAAATTTCTTGTTAAACCTCATAATTAGAGGTATAGGAAATTTTTTTTTGAATTACAACGAAATAGTAATTTTAAAAATTTTTTCCTATACCTCTAATTATGAGGTTTAACAAGAAATTTCTAAGAAAAATAAATACATTAAAATTTTATAGATCCCTATGCCTCCACTCATTTGACGTACAGAAATTCTAAATTAGAGTCTAAGGGCCATAAATAAACACATTATATTCATGCAAATAGCGACCTTAAAATAAACAAAAATTGGGTATCGTTCTCGTTGAGAGACCCTGTTCTGATACCACTTGAAGGGGAACCGGATCCGAATCCATGAGGAAACGAATCCGGAGTCCCAAAGATTTTTTTTAAAAAATTTCTCTCACATAAGGAGTTCGAGAACGATACCTGGAATGATGAATCTTGCAGAGATCTGTCCTGTGGAATGAATCTGGACGTCTTGATCTACTTGCATAAGATCTTCTAATCTATTTCCTATCTGTCTGGGTGAATAGAAAGGAAAATAGAAGATCGGAGAATTCTGTGAGTGGAGTGGAAGAAAAAAGACTGCCTGTAATTTTTCTGCAGAGAGAAAAATTACGTCTGTTCCCTTCTTCTAGGGTTTCAGAATCGTTATTTCTTTTTCTGTGTAGTCATTACAGGATTAAAATAATCCTTTAAATAACTAAAATAGAAATAGTGGTTTTCTATGGGCCAAGAGCCCAACAATCCTTTTATTTAATTAAAGGTCCAATAATTATTCATTGGATCATGAAATATAAAGCATGAAATAAATTGGAAGCGGAAAATAAACAAGATCACTTTTAATCAATTTGTTTGATTAATTGGTCACAAAGGATTAAAACTAGAAAAAGCATGTATTTAATTTTATGCTTTATTTTAATTTTATTATGTGACATGCCGTATTCCTATGGGAAACCTAGATTAGGAACGTTC
>JAOXNR010000029.1:15488285-15511734 GCA_028571225.1 Parsonsia alboflavescens
AGCTTGCCTTAATGCGCGCTCTAACCGTTATCGTAACAGAATTATTGTTCCGCTTGGTTGGCTGCATGAGCACTGTAGCAACAATTCCGTTACGGTAACAGTTGGAGCACGCATTAAGGGGCGCTCCAACAAAACCGTATATATATATATATATTAAAAAAGGTGGGGTTTCTATTGAAACCATAAAAGTACTTTTTGTTACTCAAAATTAGTTAATCTAATTAGGTCTTCTTTGCAATTATAGACCTTTCCTACTCTGCATTAAACTAAAGAACCTATTTTATGTGGTTTGTTTTTTAGTTTTAAGTGATCAGACAAATTTATCACTAAAATTTTTTTACAGCAGACCATTACTATCATAAAAATGATTGGAATGAAGTGGTTTAGACTATTATGGTTCCACATAAATTATTAAGGGACCATAATAGATGAAAATAAACATGAAGGACTCAATACTGTTTTAATTCAAACATAAGGGATTACTTTGGCTAAATGTCCAATTTAAAGTGAACTAAGTCAATTATTTTAAAATAAATTTATATAAATTAAAATAAGATACTTAATTTCGGATATAGTAACGTTACATAAAAATTTAATTTCGAGTATTATTTTAGTAAACATTATTTCGTTGGATTCAGGAATTAAGCACGTTTAATAACGTCAGCAGGTGGGTAGCGAAATGGGCCAACCTTTGTCGTTTATCCGATCGCGAATGCATCTCCTATTAAAAAAACACCGAAAAACCGCTCCCAAGGTGCACTATTCTTACATATATTTATAAAAAGAAAAAAAATTCCCCTTTTCTTTTTCTTTGATATGTTTTAGACATTTAGGAAGAACCCAAAACACCCACGCCCCCCTAAAAAAAAAAAGTGAGAGTGAGAGTGAGAGAAGGATATTGTGGTAATCTTCCTTTTATTATTATTATTTTTTATTTCCACATGAGTTTTTCAAATAGAAAAATAGTTTATTTCTTGATTTTTTTTTTTGGCTTTTGGTTTTTCTTGGATAAATATTTTGAGAATTTACTAAGATTAAATAATCTCTTCATCCAAATTTAAATGTTTTTATATTCATCGAGCTGTTTGGAATTGAACATTCTATCTCTTTAAAAAAATTAATATAAAATTTCATTAATAACGATTTTAATTTTAGAATTTATATCCATTTTCTTAACAATTCTATCATTAATTATATTAATAGAATAATTGATTCGGGGTATTGTCGATATATCTTATTCTTTGACATCATTTCTGAAAGAGAATCAATTCATGTTCATGATTTTTCACTATACTAATGAATGACAGGTGTGCCGTTAATTTGGTTGGGAGGAATATGGAAATGATCGGATCCATCGGTTCGGGAGGTTTAGCTCTAGCCACGTTTGCATGCTGGCACTTCTTTGTGGTTTAAGGAATCCTATCAATTAATCTTTTATGATTAATGATTAGATTATTGATTTGCAATTTACTAAGACTTCCTCCTATAAAGATGGTCCGGTTTCTTCTTTTTTTTTTTTTTTTTTTTTTATAGATTAAGAAATGTTAGTTAATTTTGTTCTTTTAATGTTTATTAAGAGTAATTTTGATCCTTAAAAATACTCTGATACTTAAATTACTTTGCTCCAACTAATTTAGTGAAAATTTGATTAAGGATAAATCTTAACTCGATGACATTTGACGTGATTCTATAATCTCTTAATTAGATGTGAGATTACTTTATCACTTGTATAATTTTGACCTTTGATGAAATATGTTGTTAGATTGACTTTTAATGAAAGTGTGGTTTTTACATTCATTTAATATATTATTAATATTGAGAAACTTTGACCTTTAATAAAATGTATTAAAGTAATAAAGAGAAAATAGCATGACATTAATGTGAAAAAAGTTAAAGGTTATTGGTTGAGAATGAGGAAGATGGAGAATTTAATGAGATTATTTTGGTCATATACCTTACATTTGATGCTCTTTAAAAAGAAAATTGTACTATATTTTGGAAGGGGAGACCTAAAAAAGAGAAAATCCCTTTGGAACCATCTTTATGGATGGAAAGAGTTGTTACCACCTCCATTCCTTTTTATTTACTACTTTTGCTAATGGAGTATATTCCAATTGTTATGTGCTCTGTTTTGAAAACAATATTTATTATTTCCTTCGTTTTAAAATATAAGTTGTTTAACAGTATTTTATTTGTCTTACAATATAAGTTATTTTACAATTATCAATTACACATTATAATATTTTATTTATTCTCATCCTTGATTGATATACTTATTCATTTATTGTAAATAACGAGAAGTGTAATTATTAATGATAGATAAAATGAATATTTTTTACCTAACATAATTACATTTAAGATTTCTTAATCCTCATGTAATGACTAACACCTTTTATTGTACAGAGGTAGTACTATTTTTTCCTAATGCAGCCTTTATTAATTTCAACCGACTCATTAGTTAAGGGAGTCCTTAACCAATTAATTGGTGAGGAAGAGTGAGTTGAGAGGGTATAACTTTATTGATTTATTTCAATGATATTTTAGTCCAATTAATTTGAAATTGAATTCATTGCTAATTTATTACGAGGAGCATTTGTTTTTCTTAAACAACCATAAAAGGGAATGAAGTATATGTATTAATTGCACAACTCATCAATTTAAAAAGAGAGAAGTATTCTTCTATTGGAGAGAGCTTAGTTGAATGGGTAGAACAGTGAGCACGCAAATTAAATATCTCGAGTTCAAATTTAATCCTGTAATATTTGTTATTTAGATTACTCAAATATATGATTTTTTAATTATAGGTGAGAATATTTTATCAAATCAGAAAAAAGGAAATTGCTCCTATTCCCATTGACTGCATTTTTTAAAACTCACTTCAATTTGCATTTGGAAATTTGCTAACTTATTCCCAATTAAAAAATAAAAGAAAAAGTTGACGATCAATTACACTTTTAAAAGAAAAAAAAAGGGGGTTATCAGTTAGAAGACAAAATTAAAAATTTAGGGGGTTGTCATTATTTGTTTCTAGCAATTGTGAAAGTTTTCAAGTTATAAATTTTATACTTCCTCCGTCACTAAATATAATTCATTAGCTATCGTTTTACAAAAATTAAGGTAACTTTGTCACCATCTAATTACTTTTCAAAAATTTGAACATGAATATAATATTAGAAGGATAATATAGAAAAAAAAAATCTTAAAAAAAAAACTAATTAACTAACAAAAATGACTTATAATTAATGATAAGAAAAACTAGTTAAAAATGACTTATATTCAGTAACGAAGTGAGTATATTAGTTAAATATATCTTTAAATAAATAATTTCAACAAGAATTAATGTAACAAATTAGAACTGAAAAAACTATCACATACTTAATCTCAGGCATAACATAATATAAAGTTCAAAATTAAAATTCATAATTGATTCAACTTAAGACAATAAGTTTAAGTTAATTCAAAATTGAAATTTATATTGGAAGAAAACGAGAATTTAAATTTTAAAAGGAGGTTTCTAAAAAGAAAATAACTTTGAAATTCTGGGGGGAAAAAATTACAAAATCATCGTCGGTAGAATATTAGTAGTATTTTAAAGGACATGAGCCAATAAAAGGACAAAAACTTTTCTGAAAAGACAAATAAATGGCAATGAACAAGACAAAAAATATAAAAATTTAAATTTAAATAACTAAATAAGTTTGTGATTTCACCCAAAGCGGATGGTCGTTTAAGACAAGAAAGACGAAGGATTATATGACGTAGACTTTCTAATTTTAGTAAAGTACAACACGTCGCAACAGAAAGTTTAATAGGAAGGTTTAAGAAGGAAAAGAATTACCACCGAGGACTCTGGAAAGGAAGTGTCTATCGTGTTGTCTGAGTATTTGAATCGTACTCTCCACGAGGAAATTAAAATTTTCTATTTTTACTTTGAATTAAATGATTTATTTCTTAAATTAATTAAAATTTTACTTTAAAATTGAAATTACGATATACTAAAAAGTAATTAAGTAAATTTTTTTAAGTAAATCAACATAAGTTATTTAATTATATATATATATATATATATATATATATATATTTATACGGATTTGTTAATACGCGCTCCAACCGTTACCGTAACGGAATTCTTGCTCCGCTTCATTGGCTGCATGAGCACTGTAGCAAGAATTCCATTACGATAACGGTTGGAGAGCGCATTGAGCGCATCTTAACAAAATCGTATATATATATATATATATATTTATATATATATACACTAAAAGTAACTGAAAATTAATTTTTTAATCTCTTTTTACATATGAAATTTTTAAATGAGATTAATATGTTATATAAAACAGTACTTCCCTTCGGTTCATAATATAGGTTGTTTAAGATTTTAAATTTTGTTTCACAATATAAGTCCTTTTAGGGAATTTAATAAGTATTTATTGTTATTTTTTTTGTCTTATCTCTCAGTGTATTTCTTACCTTAATTTCATAAGAAATTTGATTGAGTGTTTTTTTTTTTTTTTGGTATTTTGACTAAGCCAATGCATTTTTTTTATATATATATTCTTAATAAGTGTGAAAAAAGTTAAAACGACCTATATTTTGGTTCAGAGGGAGTAATTACTTTGTTTGAAGATGTTAGTTTAGTTTGTTTGAGTTGAATTGCAAAATATGGACAACATATTAGAGTAGTAACAGAAACGAAGTATGGAGAATTTTGGCATATTGAAGGAATTTTTTTCATAATCAACTTATCGGTTCTTAAATTAATGATAATCTACACGAACATAACTAGTTATCTTGAAAAGTTTCCTATAATCTTTTATTTTAAGACCCTGTATATTCATTTGCATAATTAGAATTTTTTATTAGAATCTAGTAGAAAGTACATTTTGAGAGGGCTTTAATATTACGTCGAAGAAGATTCATGCTAATGAAGGACACTTCTCCATTCACTAAGTGGCTCCTGATATTCTATTACATTTTCTATACAAATAATAGATACACAAAATTATAGACATATCTAGAAAAGTGTACCTTGAACATTTTTTTATATGAAAGAAAAGATAGAGTTTATGTTGTTTTCTATCTTTTTTGAGATTTAGGATATTCCCAATCTTGATTAGATATTATTTTCTATCGGATATAAGTATTATTGTCCTAATATGAACACAATTTATACCTTATTGGATTCTTTGGCCAAGGTTTGTTTGGCTTCTTGAGTTCGTGGATTAGATGTAATTGGGTTGACCCATTATACCGAATTGAACCCCATCATATCCCCTCCCTTAAATAACATTAATGATTAATGCATAAGCCTTTCGACGTGAGACCATATAGGCTTGCAATTTGCTTAAGGCTCCTCTATCCAAATCGGACCTCTCCTTTAGGCTTTGGGGCAGTTTGGACCTCATCTTAGCCTAAAGCTCCCCTGTCCAGGTTGTACCTCTCCTTTAGGCTAGATTTTGGTGTTTTTTTCCTTTTTTTTATCGATCCTTAATAGGCTTCTTTGGCTAATATTTATGCTTTAACTTTTGAGAGAGGTTTCTTTGATCAATTTTTTGATTTCATCTTTTGGAAAATTTTTTTAGACTCTTTTTGAATCGCTTCATATTAGGCTTCTTTCGTTAAATTTTATGAATCTTACAATTTAATAAAGGTTTATTTGATCTATTTTGAATCATCTTTTATGAGGCGTTTTTTACCAAATTCATTTTCTAGATATTTTTGAGTCGTCTTATTGGGATTCCTTGACCAGAATATTTACCTCCGAATTTTGAAAAAAGTGTTGGGTATATTTTAGGTCATGCCTTATTAGGCTTTTTTACCTATTCTGCAAGGCCTTGATCCAATAAATTAAAATAGAAATTGAAATTGAAATATTGGATTGAAAAAGTATATATATAAAACAGATGTTCAGATTGGCATTTTCCAAAAAATTAATCTACTGTGATAAAAGGGATGAAAAAGATTCATTACAAATGTTGTTTGATAATATTTGATAATTATCTTTTTCATGAAATGAAAATTTAATTAATTTTTAATTAATAAAATTTAAATTCATTGATTTTTTATTGAAATAAAAATATTTCATAAAAAAATAAATTTTTGATAATCCATCAATATTTAATTATTTTAGTCCAATGAATATGACATTTGACACAATGTACTATATTCTTTGAATATAACTAATAGATCTTTGTATTTTTTATTGGAAATAAATGTTCAGCTTAACATATCAAGACATTAAAAAAAGTTAAAAATTAAATATCCTTTATGGTTGAGTGAGAGTCTGAATTTGAAAATTTTATTAATTTTATGCAAGCAAAATGTTAAGAAAAAAAAAAAAAATACAAAGACAAAAAGATGTTAAAAATGTATATTGTTAAAGGATTTACGGGTAAATAAAGATAGAAAAATATCTCAAATATTTTATTAGATGTGTGTTTATTAATAATACTCCATTTATAAGAAAGAAGAATTAAAAAGAATCTAAAACATTTAAACATTAAAGTAAATATCTTTATTAATTTAACTTTTGAAGTATATATACATATTCATTTAAAAAAGGGGATTTTTAGTCTGTGCTATTCTTGCCTTATTCCGGCGTGCAACAAATATCAAAAATAAACATCTAAAAATCAAAATTATGATTTATGATATCCAAGTAATAAATTAATAATGGCTAGATCAAAAAGTATTTTTCAAGGACCATATTGCAAATTTTTTTAAATTGACCGTTCCACCTCCGGATCCTAATATGGCCCACCGTGGCATAATTGTAATAAAACCCCAACAATTCCCATCGTTTTCACCTCGAACCCATAAGCCCAAAATATGAAAATACTAAACCCCAGTCCACTATCTTTTTTGACTCCACACTCTCACTTCCTCATTTCTGTACTTGACACTTCTTTATTCGTAATATTGTGTATAATAAGCAGCAGAAAAGAAAGAAAAAGGTATAATAACTTATGCATCAAATTTTGTAAATTTTATTAAATAAAATCTTCTCCGAGCAATGAAAATCAGTATGATATTTTTTAAATATTTCACCTTTTGATATTACATTGAATTAATAATATCGTTCGATGAATGTTATTTATCAAAAAGTAATTGTGCAATCATTGAAAATTTTTAATTGTACAGATCCAAAAATCTATTAATAGTAATATCATATAAAATCTATTAATATTAATATCATATGAATGACTTACTATTCGCTTGGATTTGGGATCATAATCATTATATAAGAAAAATGATCGAGTGGTTCAAGGCGTAACATTAAAATTACTTTGTAAGTTTTTGTTTATCAAGTGTTCGAACATCGCGTTTATTAACGATAATGAAAAATAGATATCACTATTTCGTGATGAGAAAGATATATATCAAAAAATTTTTACATAGGGGATGTAAACGAATAAGTATAAATATGGTACTGGTAATGGTGGTGTACATTTTTTGCATACTTCGAAACAAGTACCACTTTTGTCAAAGCAAAGCTTTATCCTTCCCCTTCCCTCCCATCATCCAATATCCAAACACACACACAGTCCCCCATAGAGCAGAAAAGGGGTAGCAAAAGGAAGAAAAAAAGAGGGAGAAAGGGAAAAACTCTACTCCAACTGCTTAATAAATTATTACCAATAGGACATTGTGAGAAATAGAATAGAGAATCTCTACAGCAACCTCTCTTTCTCTCTCTCTTTTCTTTCTCTGCTCTCAAAAACCCCCTTCTCAACAATGCTGCCTCTTTGAACCACACAGATCTTACATATACATACATGAAAATTCATGAAATTGAGCAGAAGTTACATGTATGTATATGTGTAATTTGAAGTTAGAATTTTTTGCCCATTTCTTATTGTGAAAAAAAGGGAGAAATTTTTGTTTCTGATTAATGGCTTCAGAAGGTTCAGCTTCAGAGGTGGCAGCAGCAGCTCCTGCAACATGTGGTGGGAATTTAGAGGTTTTGTCATGGCTCAAAACCCTACCAGTGGCTCCTGAATATCACCCAACTCTTGCTGAATTTCAAGATCCAATTGCATACATTTTCAAGATTGAGAAGGAGGCTTCAAAATATGGTATTTGCAAAATTGTCCCTCCAGTTCCCGCACCTCCTAAGAAAACCGCCATTGCTAATCTCAACAAATCCCTTTCGGCACGGTCCGGTTCGGGTCCTACATTTACCACAAGGCAACAGCAGATCGGGTTTTGTCCCAGGAGGCCCCGCCCAGTTCAGAAATCTGTGTGGCAGAGTGGTGAAAACTACACTGTGCCGCAGTTTGAGTTGAAGGCAAAAGGGTTCGAAAAGAATTACCTGAAGAAGAGTAAAAAGAAGAGCTTGACTCCTTTAGAAATTGAAGCCCTTTACTGGAAGGCCACGGTGGATAAGCCCTTCTCTGTGGAGTATGCAAATGATATGCCCGGTTCAGCATTTGCCCCAATAAAGAGTGGAAGAGTTGGGGGTAAGCAAGGGAATGCCAATCATAACGTAACAGTAGGGGAAACAGAGTGGAATATGAGGGGAGTTTCTAGGGCTAAAGGGTCTCTTTTAAGGTTTATGAAGGAGGAGATTCCGGGTGTGACATCTCCTATGGTGTACATTGCTATGATGTTCAGTTGGTTTGCTTGGCACGTGGAAGATCATGACTTGCATAGTTTGAATTACCTGCATATGGGTGCAGGCAAGACGTGGTATGGTGTTCCTAGGGATGCAGCCGTGGCATTTGAGGAAGTGATCAGGGTTCAGGGTTATGGGGGAGTGATCAATCCTCTTGGTGAGTGTTTGTCAATTTCCATATATGGGTGAATTGATATATGTTAAAGTTTAAATTGGTTTTCATTATCTTCGAGATTTTATATTGTCAAAACCATGCTATATATTTAGGAATGACTGCTTACTGTGTAGGCTTGTGGAGTTTGGATTTTGATGAAATGCAGTTCTGCCTTGAATTTGTTCCTTTTACATTCATCCAGAACAGGCATAGAATGTAGAATCCACTTGCTTCCTAGTGCCATTCTCATTTGAATCCTGTTCTCTTGTTTATTTCTATGCCTTTCTAAGGTTATGTTGGCAAATGTTGCTTGAATAGGTTATATGAATTCTACTCTGTCAAGTAAATGGTTGTATAATTTTGAATTGAAATTTCCTTTCACATGCTTACCCCCCAAAAAAAGGGAAATTTACTTTCATGTGCTTACCAAAAAAAAGAAATTTCCTTTCATGTTGCTAATTCTCCTTTAGATTTAGCAAAATCTGTTAAGTTACTTGATATTAGCTGTTGTTCCATAAAACATTAGGTTTCAGATGAGAACTTTTCACCCTTTCCAACTTATTGAGATCTTTTTTCACTGCATGACATATTACTCATACACTTTGAAATGCATCAGTTGATTCTAGGTGTGCGTATAACTATCGATGATTAGTTTCATTGCATTTGGAAAGGTCCCTGGATCTTGTGCTCTTTGATTCTTGAACCAGCTACTACCAATCACAATTTCTGTATAAAACTAGATGGCTAGTTGACAAAAAATGATATGAAAGAAGTATGTGCCCCAAGATATATATTCCAAAAGGAAATTGACCAAAAAAGTATAAACAGTAAACTCTATGTATGAAGTTGGAATTTCTCTAGTAGTATCGCCGGTTAAGGAATAAATTCATGTTACATTTTAAGGGTTCAGCTTATGAAATTATATACTGGAGAATACCTTTTGGTGCATATTGACTGCTCAATTAAGCAGAAAAGCAAAATCTGATAGGTGACTCGAGTATTTCTTCAAAGGAATTTCTAATGTGTGTAAAGTGCTGAAGTTTTTATAATCCCCTCATCTAGGCACTATAGGATTGTTTGCTGAGATGTAAGAGGAGGGCTTCATAAGATGTTGCAACATAGCTACTCCAGTAAAGCAGAGATAGCCACTACGTGGCTAAAGTTTTTGGTCATTTTTGATGTCTAAAAGAATGGATTGTGGCATAATAGGTATTCCTATTTTGCAGTTTCAGAGGAGATTTCAACAAAGTTGTTTTCTTGATTTAGACTTTATGGTTTCATGGGGAAAGTTATTTATACATAGAATGGTCTGATCATGCGATAACTTGTAGTCCTTGCTCTGAATGAGGGTTAATAAAACGTGTTGATTGGCTTGGAAACAGGAAAATGTCCCAAAACAATCCAAAGCCAGTAGCTCTAAAAGGAAAGTAAGTGGAGGTGGCCTTAGAAGGAGAAGAATGGAGAAAGTTAATTTTATTTTCTTAACAATGGACATGCATTTAGGAATCAATGAAATGTGATGGTCAAATTTCTGTATGAGCAGAGCCAGAGGTACTACTCAATTGTGGAAAGCAACAATAACTATACTCAAGAGAGGCACTCCTCAAATGTTAAGAACGTGTAATGAAGGGTGAAACTGATTTCTTATCTCTCAAATGTTGTATGATTCTGGAGTATATCTATTTAGTGAGATGACCTTCCTTATATCATTTCATGATTTGAATTCATAAATGCTAAATGGCATACAATATGGTTCCTGTTGCTCTGATTCTCTTCCTCCAGTTAGAGCTACACTACTGTGAGAAATTTTATCCTTTTGAATGACTTTATTAGGGAGGCTTTACCTGGTGCAGGACTGATACATCAAAGTGCACCTACTAGCATGTTGAGTAGATGGATAATGCTTGTGATAGGTAAAGGGGTTAGAATGATGGAGAGCTGGATGTATATCAAGATTTTAAGGCAATGCCTTCTTTTGCAAATGCAAAATACTAAAAATTTTTGGAACAAATTGTGTAAAAAGATTGATATAAGCTAATCAAGGGACAGTGTGGGATTCCTGTTGTATGTCCTTGCAAGAATCCATTAGACATGTGTTGTTCAGTTGTCCTCCTCCTTATTTCTTGCTTTATACGAAAATAAAGAGAAATAGGTGATCCACTTAATCCTTCATAAGCATCTTCTCTGAATTTTATGCTTTGGGTATTGTGATTTTTTGTTATTTGCCCAAAAACAAATCCCTAAATCTATTTATCCGCCTGCACTTCTGGGATAGGATAGCTGAATAAGATCTCTTATGGGCATAATATGTAACTTTTGAAGCCACACTTAAGCAACACTTTGCGTGTACTTTCCAATTCTTCCTTTGCAGAAGAAAGTGTGACAGTGTCTACAATCTTTGTTGTAAATATAATGCCATACAGAAATGGAAGTCATTATTTAGTTTATGAGCAAGTTCCGATGACTGCAGTGTAAAGCTCCTTCCAGTGGATGAAATTTCACGGATGGGTAAATTATGGAATATGGTCCTTGTTCAAATGCTTATATAGCTTATGCCTCTGAAGGTGAGGTAGGAGCAGATAATTTTCATCCTATGGGCCATGGCGTCGTTATAGTTGTTCTGGATGCAGAGGTTCATGGAGATGTAGTAAACATTGGTCTCATTGATACACCTTAACTTGTTTTCATGGGTGCAAATAAGTAATATGGATTATATTAAGCCTATGAGTTAGAAACTGATCTGTTTTTGGTGGGTAAATTTGTGGACTACTGGAACTTTAGTAGAATATTAAAGTTAGCTAATGCTGAGCCTCTAGTATTATATTTTTTGTCTCCTGTTTTATGTTTCTCATGATATCAATCAAACTAACACGGCTTGGAATTCAATAATGATAAAACAAGTTATGGACTCTGGAAATTGCTAAAATATCCTTGATTCCTTGCGATTGACTTATAAACTAGGATTTGGAAGACTAGAGCTAGATTATAGAGCCATCCCTTGACTTGGAGCTTTCTAATTCTTGGACCTTTTTTGTTCTGATCAACTAGTTTCCAGGAATTTTTTTGTTAACACCAATTTGTCTTTAAATATTTTCTATACAGTAAGTTTATATATGCAAACTAAAGTAACTCCTTTCTCACTCCTTCAGTTGTTTTTGCAACCCTTGGGGAGAAGACCACAGTCATGTCACCAGAGGTACTTATTGATGCTGGTGTTCCATGCTGCAGGTAGGGATTTTGTTCTATTGTACAAACCATATTTTCTCCTTGATTGTCTTTTGACACCTAATTACGGCTGTCGCTTGTTTATGAATATCATTTATGGTTTTACTAGTACATCAGCTCTAGGGTTAACCGTTTAAGCTGAGTGGGAAAATCAGTGCCACTTCTATATTTGCATTGTTGAATTTCAAGCTGCCTACACACACAAAAAGAAAAAAAAGAAAAAAGAAAGAATAGTATTCATGAGAATTGTTATTTCAGATTCTATAAATTATGCTTTCTTTGAATCTGTTAATAAAAATATGGACAGAGATTAGTGATGATCATGGTGGTGCCAAATGAAAAGTATGATTTTGTGTTGCACTTGGTTTGGTTAGGGGGAAAAGATCTCTTTGCTTCACTAAAGGATTAATGTTTTAGCTACAATTATTGCTACATTTTGGTTGGTTAAATGGATTATAGGTGAAACTCATTTTCTCATACATCTTGATTAGGTTGGTGCAAAATCCAGGAGAATTTGTGGTCACTTTTCCCAGAGCCTATCACTCAGGGTTTAGTCATGGTAAAATGATTCTCATGTTTATTACTATTTTGTTGTGTACAGATCCCTTGTCACTAACCAAGTACTGAGGAGTAGAATAATATTGTATTCCCAGAAATAATGAGTTATATGTTGCTTTTGCTTTTACAATATAGGTTTCAATTGTGGTGAGGCAGCCAATATTGCTACTCCTGAATGGTTGAAGGTTGCAAAAGATGCTGCAGTTCGAAGGGCATCAATAAATTGTTCTCCAATGGTTTCACACTTTCAGCTGCTATATGACCTGGCACTTTCGTTTTCTTCAAGGTTATTTCCTGATAATAATGAAGTGCTTTTTGTTATTAATGCAGTTTGTATAGCTGAAAAGTTCCTATATGCATGCTCTCTACACATTGTGATGCCTAGACAAATATGGTGGCAAAATTAGATGGAGGCATGTGGAGGTGGCTGCATAGTCAAAGTTTTTGATAAAAATTTTGACTTTAAAACTGACACCAGAAAACTTAACTTTTGCTGCTGCAAAGCTTTCAACACGATATTAACATATGTTTTCTGATAGGCCCCCCCATCTTCAGGGTTGTTACAGACCTTCTCATGTGGTCCAAGGTCCAAATTCTGTGGCTATATGAATCAGTTGAAGTTCTCATTTGAAATCATTTGATTAGTTTTGGAATTTACTCCAGATATATTTATTTACTCCTATCTGACATGTGCCCAGGAAATGTCTGATGTGTTCCAAATCTGTTCTGAAATCATTCTCTGATTTTGTTGTTTATGTTCCAGATCAAGGAGAACCCCTGTGACACAAACTCATTTCCACGAACCTTAATTTTAGAGAGCTGGTTGGCATTTCACTTTTCACTCTCAACTATTTTGAACCTCTTCAGTACTGAACGAAATTTCTACTGTAGTGCCACCTATCTATGTCCAATCTGTTGCCTATCTAAATTTCTCTTTAACTGAACTCTGAGTTATCTTAAGATCCTTTTCTGTTATTCTCTCATCAGTGTTCTCTACCTTCTTCTACCTGTTTTACAAGCTGTCCCTGAATTAGCAGTCTTAAGAGTCCTCCTTCCTCCCTTCGGTTGGTTTGTGACTACTATTTATTTTGCCAATCTCTCTCTGCCAAGCATGTGCAAAACGTCACCTAAAGGGACTGTGAAATGCAAACATGTGATGTGTCTTCAGTAGCTGCAACCTTTTTCCCCCCTTTTCTTTTCTTTTGTCAGCATCCTTTTACATCATGATTTTTTCTGTTAATTTGCTATTGCATGGACATACCATAAATGTGTGCCTGCAATGCAAATGAAACTGTTTCGATATCCCCTAATCTTTTTGTGTTTTGATTTATGCAGAGTACCTAAGAGCATCGCCTTGGAACCACGGAGTTCTCGTCTAAAGGATAAGAAGAAAGGCGAAGGAGAACTTTTGGTCAAGGATTTGTTTGTACAGGATATGATGCAAAACAACAATCTACTTCATATGCTTGCTGAGGGGTCTTCAGTTGTGATTCTTCCAAAAAACTCACTTGGCAAGTGCTCAAATTTGAAAGCAGGACCAGGGTTTCAGGCCAGGTCGTTCTCAGATGTATCCAGCCCAGACCTTACAATGAAAACTTCTGTTCATGATCTAGAGAGCAAAAAGGGGGTCAGGTCTGGACCAAGGGCCTACTCAAATTCATTGCTTACTAAATCTTGTGTTGACAAGAAGAGCATCAATTCAGAAAGAGGGGCTGATACCTCAAGCTTATCTTCTCATGTCAAGAATTTGGAAACTGAAGGAAAGGGAACTCCTCAGGGTGACAGGTTGTCTGAGCAGGAGCTCTTTTCATGTGTAACTTGTGGTATCTTGTGCTTTTCATGTGTAGCTATTGTTCAACCAACAGAGGCAGCTGCAAATTACCTGATGACAGCTGATTGTGGCATGTTTAAGGATCGGGAAGAAATTAGTAATCCATTCGCCCATACTACTGAAAATTTGAAAGGTTCAGGGTCCTGCCAAGGTATTCCTTTTGATAAAGATGTTAAATTTGGCACCTTATCTTATTGTAGAGTAAACACATTTCTTTAAGGGCCAATCCAATAGTTGAATTGTTTGTCAGAATCAGTCGCTAATAGTTTCTTGTGTGTCAAATATGTGACTTCTTTTTCTTTACTTTTATTATGTCATTCATAATTTTATTTTTATTTTATTTTATTTTTTGGGGTGGGGGGCGAGGGGGGATGATTTTCAACAGTCACCTTCATGTTTTAAATTTCATGTCTGAGTTAGACCTGTCTATTAGTTACCTCATTTCTGTTTATCGAATTACAGGACAGATGAATCAAAGGAACCTTTTTGATGTGCTTCTACAATCTGCTGAACAAACTGAAGTACCAGATGATGAAAGTGAAGAAATGATCTCCACTGGAGACACCCGAAAACACACTTCATCTCTTGGTCTATTAGCTTTGGCATATGGCAATTCTTCTGACTCAGAGGAGGATGAGGTTGAAGCAGATGTTCATGTTGACTCCTTAAAAACTAAACATATGGTTGATTTGCCACAGGCTGTGTTAGGTGGTGATAACAGTGATCAGGAAGCAATCAGCTACCATGATACCTCTAATTTAGAAAAGACAAATAGTCATACATTTACAGAACCAGATGATGTAACAGATATGTTTAGACATCAAATGAAACTACAGCAGGGCAACTCCAGTTGTATACCTGCCACTCACAAGGCCGAAACAACAATGACAAGTGGCTTGTTACCCATTGATGACACAACTCCGCCTTTTTCCAAAGGATCTGATGAAGATTCTTCTAGAAAGCATGTCTTCTGTCTGCAACATGCGATACAAGTAGAAAAGAAGCTTAGCTCTATTGGTGGTTCTCATATTTTGCTCCTTTGCCATCCAGGTTTCTCTCTCTTTTTCTTGCCTGTCCAGTTTCATATTTTTTGAGAAAATAAGATAATGAAATGTTCTAGCACCTTGACACAATAACACTCATACACTGACAGAGAGATAAGAGAGCAATGCATGCACTACATAGTTTAAACATAAATGGCATTTGTTACTGCTCAGATATATGATCCCTATATATAAGTTATAGTTTAATGGTGGTGCAAATTTGGACATTATTATCATTTTGCTTCCACAAAAATCGACTAGTTGCATAAAAGTGGAATTTTTTTGGAGCATAGCGATTGAGTGTTGGATGCTGATATCTTGTGAAGCGTTTGTCTGTGTTTCCCTTTTGCTGTCCATAATTCTTGTTCTCTCTGCAGATTACCCTGAGGTAGAGACTCATGCAAAAAGATTTTCCTTAGATTTGGGAAATGACCACATTTGGAGTGATATCTCATTCAGAGAGACATCTGCAAAAGATGAAGAAACAATAAGATTAGCTTTAGAGAGTGAAGAAGCAATACATGGAAATGATGACTGGGCTGTAAAACTGGGCATAAATCTCTACTACAGTGCCAACTTGAGTCGCTCTCCTCTCTACTCTAGGCAAATGGCATATAACTCTGTCATATACAAAGCATTTGGACGTAGTTGTCCAACTTCTGGCACAAAAGCTGATTTGAATAGGAAGGGGCCAGGCAAGCTGAAGAAGATGGTTGTTGCTGGCAAATGGTGTGGAAAAGTCTGGATGTCCAATCAGGTTCACCAGCTTTTAGTTGAAAGAGATCATGGGGAGGAGGAGAGAAGGACCGCATACCAAGTGAAGGCTGGAGTGAAGCCAGAAAGACTCACTATAGAAAGCAATTCTGTTGAAACTACATCTAGAGTTTGCAAGACTGGCAGGAAGAGGAAAAGTACGGCAGAAATTGGGCCAAGTGTGAAAGCAAAATCTTCAAAGGCTGAGGAGGAAGAAGAGGATTTGTCAATGGACTGTTCTCTTCGGCAATGTAGAAGTAACTTGAGAAGCAAGCGCATGAAGAAAGAGAAACCTGAGCCTGAGCGTGAGCCTCACATTAAGAGTGCAAGGAACCAAAAAGAATTGAACACAGAGATTGAAGATGAAGCCAAACCTCATAACAAGTGTGTGAAGAACAAGAAAGAATTGAACCTGGAGATTAAAGATGAACCTTTACCTCAAAAGAAGCATTTGAAGAACAAGAAACAATTGAATGTAGAGAATGAAGATGAACCAAAGCCTCGTACCAAGGGAGTGAGGAGCAAGAGAGCATTGATCGTAGAGGATGAGGATGACCATGGGTCGCGTACCAAATGTGCAAGGGACAAAAAGCTGTTGAGCATGGATATTAAAAATGAACCTGAAGGCGGGCCTAGCACACGTCTTAGGAAAAGACCTTCAAAGCCAAGTAAAGATTGCAGAGCAAGATCTGTTGAAGCCAAGGCAACAGTGAAGAAACAGCAGAATAGCGTGCAGCAGAGCAGTACGAAGACAAAGAAAGGCCTAGTTGGATGTAAGAATTCAAAGGCAAAGGAGGAGAAGGGTGATTTTCCATGTGATGTAGAGGGTTGCACAATGAGCTTTAGCACAAAGCAAGAGCTTTTACAACACAAGCGAAATATCTGTCCGGTCAAGGGTTGTGGTAAGAAGTTCTTCTCCCATAAGTATCTGGTGCAGCATCGTAGGGTTCATGTGGATGACCGCCCCCTGAAATGCCCATGGAAAGGCTGCAAGATGACATTCAAGTGGGCATGGGCAAGGACAGAGCACATAAGGGTTCACACGGGTGCTCGTCCCTATGTTTGTTCTGAGGCTGGCTGTGGCCAGACATTCCGATTTGTGTCAGATTTCAGTCGTCATAAGAGAAAGACTGGTCATTCTTCAAAGAAAGGCAGATGATAGTTTGGCAATTTGATGCTGTAATTTAACATTGGTGATAGAACTTTTGCTCGATTAACAGGGATAGAAAAGGTAGGTTAGAATTAATTTTATTCCCCTGTAATATCTTCTCAATGAGTACAGTTAGGTCTGCTTTCTTTGGGGTTCCTAATTGAAACCCCCTCTTCAACTCACTGAAGGTAGAACAATTGTTTCAACCCTGAATATGGGGAATTTAAACTCCAAAGAGGAGGGAATTCATTGTTCCATTTTCTGTTCCAATTGGATAATTTCCCATCTTTCTTTATCCATTGTTTGGCTTCACACGGGTTTTGAAAAGTGGGCATCTTTTTATCTGCATGAGAAAATCGCGTTCTCTGTCGAATATCTTCCTGAGATTATTATCCCTTTGCATTTGGGATTCTTCCACAAGTTCGATATGACACCTTTTTATGCTGTTTTCGGGGGAATGTTTTAAAACCTTTTGCTAACATTTGTTTTCTTGCGTATTTTCAAGACCCATTGGGTGCAGTCATGGTGATTAGTCCTAATTTTTAGAATAATAACTTTTATGGGATTGTGGGTCGGGTACCATGATATCAATCGGGCCGAAATCCTTGTCTAAGTATTATGGTTCTAGTAAGATGAGAATTAGGGGTTCAGGTCTTCACCTCCATTCTTCTCTCGATTAAATCACTAATAATAATATACCTACCTTCTATTTTTACAAAAAAATTGTATTTTATTAAAAAAATTTTAAATGACAAATTAAAATATATATATGTGTTTTATTATTTTTTATTAAAATATAAATGATTATTAGCTCTAGTTCTTGATATGATATGAGTTAAAATTTATTGATTATGTCAAAAATAATTACCTATTTTTTATTTTCACTACTAACTATAGTATATTAATAACAAAGATGATATAATAAGTATCTTTATTAAAGTAAAAAATCTACTTAATTTTAAATTAGTTCGCAGAGTAATATTCAATTTAATGCAGAAGAAATTAAAATAAAACTACGTTAAATAAATAAAATAAACTCTTATTACACGTGGTTCGCTTGGACACTGTTCATCCGTTTGCTAACACCTGTTGAGCTGCAAATTTATCACAAAAATTGAATGTAGTTCTGCTTCTCTTCCATTTTCTTTTTCTCAAACCTATTTCTCTCTTTGACCCGTCTCTATTAATGGTTTTTCACTCCGCCTATAAATATTAGGGTTTTTCTTAATCTTCTTCATCTGTTCTCAAATGTGGAATAATGGAATGTATGTATTCAGAAAACTTCTTCACCACTCTGATCCTACTGCTCGAACCCTTGAGGAATCCCAAAACCCCAAATCCTCAGAACTAGGGTTTAATCACACAGCCCATGAGTCTTCGGAAGCGGATTCTTGGACTTCTGTAGTGATGGATGATGAACAGCTTAGGCGTCGGGATCAGCAACAGCAGAAACAGTTGACGAAAGGTTTCGGGGATCGTTCTGACACTGAAAATGCCCCTGATGAAGATGGGGAATTGAGGAAATGTCTGGATGAGGAGATTCATCAAGTGATCTACAGAGAAGCCTTGCATGAGGCGGTCATGAATTTAGCTTTGGAGGACAGAAATGCAGCCGAAAATGAGGTGAAATTAGAGGATTCGATTGGCCAGGGAATTAGCCGTCTTGGTGAAGCAGGTTGTGGGAAAGTAGTATCGGGACATGAAATTAACTTGAATGAGAAGGGGAATGAAAAAACTGATGAAGTGACTGCGGTAGACATTGATGTCAGGGGCAAAGGTGTAAATGTGGATGAAACTGAATGGCAAATTGGGAAAGAGGGGGATCAGAGTGAAGATGAGGAAAATTATGGAACTGAAGAAGGGGAGAATAGTGGGGATGCCTTGGTGTCAAATGAAGATGGTAGATATAATGATGGTAAGAGGGCCATATATCCTGTGAGGCCGGATGCAGAGGACTGTTCTTATTATATGAAGACGGGGAACTGTAAATTTGGAGCAAGCTGCAAGTTTAATCATCCCCCTAGAAGGAGGAATCAGGTATACATTGTATTTTCAAAAGTACCTATCAATTTGTGTGATCAAGTAATGGAACTGTTTGAATTTGGAAGATTGAGATTATGGTGCACCAGGGAAGGATGTAGATTATAATTTTTTTGTTAATTGATCCTGAAGAACTAGTTTTATCTCGCTCTTAGTAGAATAAATCGCTCTTATAACTGTATGATTAGGAGATTTTGTGATATACATTTCAGTAAACAATAACATGGGGGTCGGGAATAGGCTTAGCAGTTTTGCCTTCTGTAAGTTTGTTTAATTAGCAGGTCGATTGAATGGTTATTTTATTGGAGGGAGGAATTAAGTTTAATATCTATCATCTAAAATTTTCTGTCCACATGCATTACTTGAGAGTTGAAGGTTTTGTTATTATGCAAGTAAGGCAATCCAATGAATAGTTAATGCATTAACTGTCTCCTTTGAATGCCCTAAGTTGTTGTGTGGCCTATGTTGTCAGGTTTATTTTGGTTAGGTTCGTACTGATTCCCCATAATTTTGTTCCATTTCTTATTAGTACTTAGAACAAAGACATTGTTTTTCATAGATGGCTTGGCTAAGTGAACACAGGTCATGAATTATCATTTTTTCATGGATTTGTCATTATTTTTGTTGTTTTTCTTCCCTTGTCTTCACTGGTATTTTGGTGTAGTGGGTCGATTTTAATTTTTCGTATTCTTTATTGGATGTCTTAGTTTTCAATGCTTTGTGATCAGTTATGATATGTAGCACAAGATCATTCTACTAAAAGCTGGAAAAGGAAGCATTGTCTTGTTTATTCTTAAAATCTGATGAGACATTTGGTTTTTGTGGTTGTGTTAGTTTGTTCGGCACAGGTCTTACATGGAGACTCTCAGAAACAGTGGCAGACCTCGACACTGATACTTGGGGGTTGTGAAGTCCTATCAAGTTCTATATGGGTTTTAGTTTAGTTTGGATGTCAACTTATGACTTTTAATGGAAGTTTTTAAAGTCTGGTTCACATTGAAAAAGTTTTAGTTTGGGCTTCAACTTGTGGCTTTTCTTTTAGTTTGGAAGTTGGGAAAGTACATGTTCTTTGTAAGCCCCATATAGAATGATATCTTCTGGAAATTTCGATTCAAATATTAGTTTAGATATCCTAAAACAACTTTTAGGTGCAAATTGACAGTTTTCAAAATTATTCCCTCATGTCCTCTACAACTTTCTGCCATTTCAAAACATATTTGAACATGTTTTCAGACTTTCTCTGACATGAATAAAGATCCTTAAGGTTTTAAAAATTCATTCTTAGTTGTGTAAAAAATATTTTTGACAAAAATAAGGGAACTAAAAATTGAGTTCTGTGTTTTATTCTTGTATTCTAGTTTGGAAGGTGAAAATATTTGAAATTAAAGTGTTATGCCTTAAAATAGCAAATCATTTTTATGATTAGCTTTGCAGAATTTATGTTTGTGTTTAACTTTCATATATATTTTTTTATATGCAGTACTATTATTTAAAGATATATCTGCTTTGGGAGTTACCTTGCTTCATTGTCTGTGATTTTTAATTTGGTGACTTGGCAGGGAGTTAATAGAGAGAGGCTCAGACCAAAGCTAGAAGACTCTGAACGTCCTGTACTGACTGAATGCAAGGTTAATACTGGTTATTGTCTTTGAAATTATCTTCTAGTCTTATAAGTTGAAATATATGCTAGTCAAATGGAAAAATTTTATTATGCAGGTAACCTAGCTTTTTCTGTACTATGGCTGGATTTTGTGTAGCGTCAAATATTTTGGTCGGAAGTCTTAGTCATTTAGGCTAGTTATGCACGCGCGAGTACACGCATGTGTATGTGTGTGTGTATAAATATCATCTTTTTTAAGTGAGATATTTGAGTCAAGATTTCTGTGTAAACTCTTTGAGCTATTTGTTAGTTCTTGTTTTCCATTCCTTTTCTTTATCTTAATTCCTTTTTTATATTTTCCTGAATAAAATGTTTCCCACCTCTGGCAAATGTTTGCAGTATTACTTGACATCAGGGGGTTGTAAATTTGGGAAAGCTTGTAAGTTCAGTCATAGCAGGGAGAGAAGTGTAGTGCCTCCGGTGGCTCCCATTCTGGAATTTAACTTTCTAGGCCTTCCGATTCGACTGGTATTGTGGCTTTCATACCATAATATTCTCTCATGAGTTTGGCTAACATTATCTTAAAACATGTTGGTATTTGATGTTTATGCAATATAATAAAAATTGAAACTCAAAACAGGGAGAAAAGGAATGCCCCTACTATATGCGTACTGGTTCCTGCAAGTATGGATCAAACTGCAGGTTCAATCATCCTGATCCTACCTCTGTATCAGGACCTGATCCTACATCTGGATTTGGTAATGGTGGATCTGTTCAATTGCAAGGTGCTTCCCAGTCAACGCCTGCTTCCTGGCCTTCAGTGCCAATGCTATTTCCACCTACCCAAGCCACTACTCCGTCAAATGAATGGAATGGCTATCAGGTAGCTTTTTTCTCATTATCCTGGCTAGATTATAGTTTGTACTTGTGCTTTTTGTGCGTCAATTGCCATCTTCAAAATGGTTTTCATTTTTATTTTATAAGCATTCATGTTGTTAATAAGTTTGTGTTGGTGGAAGACCATTGATTTTATAGTTATAGCTGAGTATCTGAAATTGGTTTGTCCCCTTTTCTTGTCAAATACGGAGTTTAATCTAAATTGGATATTAATGTTTGCATGCTTTGATCTATTTCTTCAGCTGCTATTTCTCTTCTGTTGGATAAACTGTGTAGCTGTAGCATATACTTTATTGATGTTAAAGAACAGAATCAGATCAGGTACAGATGTAAGTCAATCTAAAATAATTCCTGAAGGAAGCATTCCTCTACACGCTACTTGTGCCACTGCTCAGAATTTCTGATTACATTCTCGTTTATGATAATTGATCAGTCTCTGGAGACATCTCTATCAATTACATCCTTTTAGTGTAAGAATTGTGCTTGTGAATAAATTAGCCATGAGTATCTCCTCATACTTTTCTCGGGTGTAAGTGTTGTGCCTGCTTCTTTTGGTGGACTTCAAGATAAAATGATATGAAGAGTGAACAATTTGAAATTTCTTTTCTAAAGCTTTAGCTGCCTTCTTTTGTTTGATCAGTTAATGTTGAGTTTAAATTCCTTGTTTCATTTGTTAGCTTTGATGTGTATGTTCTACAATATTTATGAATTTAGATAGAAAGTTGCTCATTTCCTTTCCCCAAATTGCATTACCTTTTAAACTATTTTCTTATCTGTCAAGGCTCCGGCTTATCCAACATCTGAGAAGAGTTTACCTATACCTCCTGCATTAGCTATGAACAATCTGGGAAATGAGATCAACTTCTATTCACACCATCGTCAACAGATGCCAATTGATGAATATCCTGAACGGCCTGGTCAACCTGAATGCAGTTACTTCTTAAAAACTGGAGACTGTAAGTATAAATCCAATTGCAGATATCACCATCCTAAGATTCGACATTCCAAGTCAACATCATGTCATCTGAGTGAGAAGGGCTTGCCATTAAGACCTGTAAGTTCTTGGAAATTGAATTCTCTCTCAAGTTCTAGAAAATTTCCCTCTTTCCCTCTATCTAGGATTATTTAATACTTCCTGAAATCTCATGTTATGTTGGAGCTCTGTTCTTGATGTCTCCCATTAGCTTCTTCTTGTGCATTCTTCTCAGGTTTGCATGACGTAGTGAATTAATATTGCTAGAACCAATTCCCCTTTTTTAACAATTATGTCAACATATTGAGATCCTGCATGCTGCTAATCCTGTCTTTGCTTTTATAAATAGGATCAGTCAATCTGCTCCTTTTACGGTCGGTATGGCATCTGCAAATATGGACCTGCTTGCAAATTTGACCATCCCGAAAACTGGGGCAACACAGCACCCTCTGATGGAGCTAGAATGGTGAGACCGGAAATGGAAGCAGGGCTCTCCTAGATCAAGCTGTTTGATGATAACTTCCTTATTTTCTGTCGTGGGGGGGGGGGGGGGGGGGGGGGGGGGGGGGGGGGGGGGGGGGGGGGGGGGGGGGGGGGGGGGGGGGGGGGGG